>CM051823.1:45266987-45491987 GCA_028451465.1 Erethizon dorsatum
TACAATCTCTTTTTGTTTGAAATGGATACAATTATTAAACCTATTTAAGGGTCCTAAAAGATTTTGTAAATTCCAGGGAACCCAGCTAAGTAACAATGCAGCAGGTCTTTGAACCCAGGTACGTCTAACTCCAAAGCCAAGATTTTGATCATATGAACCACTTGCACCAGTACAGAATAATCAGCAATACACAGGATGGGCATTCAGCTCCAATCAGGGTTCAAAAAGCATTACTGACTTGTGTGTGTGTGCATGTGTGTGTGTGTGTGTTTGTGTGTGCGTGCATGTGTGTGCTCACACCGTGTAATAGTCCAACAAAATACACTGGCCATTTAGTAACCACTACCTTCTTGTTCCTCAGGCGTTCCAATGAAATTGAAAAGCATCACATCGGTGATGTCCTCCTGTATTTAAATTGTATTGAAAGGGTTTTTCCAAACCTATTCTCAGTAGTCATAAGTTCAGTCTCTCCGCTACCTTCTTTTAAATTATTTTAGCCAGTATCCTGTAGCTATGCAGTAAAACTGCCCAGGTTTTAGTATCCTTAAAAATAAATTTTCATGTCAATTCTTCCCCCTCTTTCCCCTATCCCACATAAAGAAAACTCCCAAATTCCTAATTCTCCTGGCCAGAGGAATAGGGAATTGCATAACAACTTGCAATATATCTTGCAAAGTACCCTTGTAGGGGTCTCTGACATTATGCGGAGTGACTATGTGAGAGCAAAGTCAAGGCTCTGAAAATGTTCTCCGCTATAGAGTGACGGGTAATTTAAGATTTTAAAAAACTTTTGCCCTAGATAATACTTGGAAATCCAGTTTCACATAAAGACACACTTTCTCCCCTTTAAATCTGTTCTGGGGCCTCAATTCCTTGATTCCCAGCCTGTATATGCTCTCATACCTGTAATGTCCGTGGAAACGTTAATTTTAAGATCAAGTCAGCAATGGAATTGGGTTCTTTGCAAGTTACCTTGGTTTAACCACTGCAAACCTCTGTAATTGCCTCTGAGACTTGAGTCACTGGAACTCTAATTCACTTGAGCTCTCACATGGAGGAACTTAACTGCTCACTGTAGACTCCCGCCCCTGCTAAGTACCTTTGCAAGAGAATGACAAACCAAGCGAACAGCATATTTGTGGGCATAAGGGCAACTCCGGTAAAATCTCAGCCACAGAATAACATTCTGGGTATTATCCATCTGTGACAGTGGCTACTCTCCACAGCTACCTTGGGAATCGTACCTCCTAAAACAGTCATGAATTGTAAAAATCACCCATTGACCTCCGACCTGTTGGTTTTGAGACAGTGAGTAAGAAAACAGTAGGATGGTGACTCAAAATTAAACACAATTCAAGAAAAACCTTTAGGAGAGGTCAGAACAGTAACACTAGAAGGCAAAGTAATGGCTTCACCAGGGAGAACTTTCATTTTCCCTCTGGGATGTAGACTCCCATTTTTTCCGATGAAAACCATGTAGATTACATATCTCATATTGACATCACATTTCCTTGCATTAAAAGAGCACTTTTCCATAAAAGTCCAAAGCATTTGCTTTTTAGAGAATTAGTTTTTCTTCACTCTTTTCCCAAGTAGATCTTATGAGGTGCTGAAAAATTACTTGTAAAATAGCGCTAGAACTAACTTTCTGGACTCTCTGTTGAAGCCTTTCTCAGTCCACTGTGCTTTGTATATACGTGTATAAGTATGTGCATATGTTAGCATTATGCATGACCATGTGACAATGAGCTCTTTAACGTTTTCATATGTATCTGTATGTGCTTCCTGTCTAAACAGTTAAGTGAGTTATCTCTGTCAAGAAACAATACTGAAAATAATTTCCTTTTCTTACTATTTGCATTGGAAACTAAAAGTTGTTGTATAAAATAAGAAATGTGTGCCATTCTAAGCTTTTCACATTTCTATGCTTTTTTTATAATTTAAACTTCAAAACATAGCCTTTGTTCCTTATCTGGGAGAGAACTATTTCAATCTGTTGGACTTCTTACTGTGGCTTACTAAAATAACCAAAGAGAGTCACTAAGTTTAATAGGTATATTTATAAAACATTCAAGAGGCTAAGTGTTATGAGCAGTGAGATGCCATGAAGTAGGCAAAATACATTATTTCTCAAGCTATTTCTCCTATGCCACAGTAGTTGCAAATGTAAAACAAAATCTTTTGTTAACTAACTGATATTAATTAGTATTAATGAAGAAAACTTTTATAAAATTTACTGTGCTCTACTATATGGTTTGGTCATGTGAACAGATCTGTAGGGTTTACAGAGGTTTTCTGTGTCAGGAAGGTAGCTCCTTCCAACTTGCCCACAAACACTGACCTCAGCAATTCTGCGATGGAAAAGAAAAGCTTAAATGCCTCCAAAATAATCATGGATATTCATAAATAAAATTCCAAAATGGCAGAGCCAATTTTTGCAAGTTAGCTTGCTAACAAAGCACAGAGATTAAGCAAACAAGTGAATGTTTCAGAATTCTTGTTTCCCATAAATACAAAGATCTTGTAATTATCTCAAGAGCCATACATTATTTACTTAGTCCCACACCTTAATGAAGGCAGACTCAATATTTATCATATTAAAATGGAAAGTTGCGGGTCCGGGGGACAGAAAGGAGAAAAGCATGGTTTTAATGCATTTGGCCTTATGTCTCTTTAATATTTTTTATCAGCAATTTTATGCTCTGCAGGTAGTAAACAAAACCAGTGACAGCCAAACATGTATTTTGCATCATAACAAAGCAGTTGGATCTGCAAACACGTGTTTAAGGTGCTCCTTTCCATTGGGGAAAACAATAACATTTATTAGCAGTGTTTCACTCTACTCACATGATTTGTGTGTTCTTCCCTCTCAAAGTGTCAGCTGTCAGATGAAATGATGGGGACTGACAGTTCAGAATTTTAAAAGTTCAACTCCTTTCAAATGCACTAAATGAACAAGAGCTGCCTAATTTAGGCTGAAGAAAAAGCAACAAAAATCCCCTGTTGTAAGTATGCAAGGTTTTCTTCTACTTTTGCATGCTTAGTATGCACAGAGAATGTTAAATACTTTTCAGCTGGATACACTGTTAATTCTATGAGTGAGAAAGATTTCATTAGGTAAGCTTCAGGCAAGAGTGGGCTACAAATGGAATTCCCTTTTATTTTCTGAAATTCACAGTATATGACCCATATCCAATGATAAATGGTCTATAAACTCTCTTGCTATATTTAATTGCATAAACTTCCATTAGATTCTACTATTAACATGGGAACACTTTGACACAAGATGTCAAAAGGGGGAGAAATGAGTAAAAAACCAAACCCTTTACTCTTTACAAAATCAAAATAATCTCAGTGTCCCTCAGAATCATGTTCAACATGTAAGTTTTAAGTATACGATTTTAAATATTTTTTCAACCAATTAGTTACTTTAATTTTGGTAGCACGAAAATCTATTAATCACTCTTTAATTATCTGGAGCTCTTGCCTGCCTAATTAGTGCTTTCCGTATTGCATCTTCAACTAAACTGGGGACCCTATCAACTCATTTATCTGATACGTATTTGGTGCTCTGGTGAGTTAATTAATGAAAAAAGAAAAACTCATTTAAATGGTTCATTCAAAAAAAGCTTATTAAACACTTTGAACATTAAATAAGCCGACTGATTTTATTGGGTTTTCATTGCCCTAAAAGGCATTATATAAATGCAAAGTCTCATGTGACATTTCTGGGTAAATATACATTGTGGAAGAAATCAGAAGAAGCAGTGATCAGTTGAGTAATAATCCCTCTTAAGTACACTGCCTGAGGCAGTGGACTTTTGAAATCTTTTATACAAAAATAGGGACAATGATTAGACATAAGATTTCATTTGGAATTTTCTGGTGTTAGGAACTCTAAAAATAATTGTGAATGAAATTACATTGTTATATTCTAGGTAATGTAGTGTAAAATGGACTTCACTATAACTATGCTTATAATACTGAAGAAAACAAAAACAGAGTAATTCCCTGAATCTACCCTATGCCCCATCACTTTTCCCTCTTGCTCTGCCTTGCCAAGGGGCATCAAGCTCAGATGACAGCTGGATTTTCCTAACTGTAGGATTGGGACCCTTCCTGGATATTCTCACAGCATCTGGACCTCAAACTCTGTCTGCACTACAGGAAGCAGTAGATGATATTGTACTGCTAAAGAACATGACCTTGGCCTCTGAAAGACCTAGGTGTAAGCCTAGTCTCAGCCACCAATGAGGTTGCTAGGACTAAATGAAATGACCTAAGTAAACCAACTAATGTACTGTCTTACATACAGTAAATACATTATAACCACCAGTCTTTTCTATTTTTATGATCACAATTTTCTGTACTTATCCCTTGCAGTTTTTTTTTACCAGATCTCAGCTCTCTGTGAGAAAAGACACAAGGTGGATCTTTGTATCCCCAGAGCCTCACACAGTGTCTGATAGATACTGAATATCCACATAAATTTCTGTATTCAATGGATAGAACAAAGATCTTCAGTAAAGAAATGTAAGAGATGTAAGAAGAAAACAAGCAAATGCTTCCCCTTATTATATAGAGCAGGGAGAATTTAGGCACAAATCCGTACATGTTAAGTGGTTAAGATACAATTCATCTTCAAAAATATTAGCTATTAGTTATTAACATCTACACTGTTTTCACTGAATTATCAGTAGATTGTCAAATAAACACAGGTATCTGATTCCACATCTGAGTATTCATTTTGTGAGTCTCATCAGTTAAGAAATTGCCCATAGGAAATCAAAAGTTGTCAAAGCATGAAAATATTCACTAGTGAACTGACCACTTGTAAAATTAGTGCAAACTCAAACTCCCCTCTGCAATTAACATAACACCGATTTTAACCATGTAATCTACATCTTGATCAGCTATTATCCTGCTTACAATTGAACGTCTACAGCTTCTTGTGCAAATAGAAAAACAAATTTAAAAGTTAAAGTAAAACGTTTTTTCAAAAATGCAAACTTCATGAAGTGTATTAAGGTGACATTAAGAGACTTGCTGAAGTCACAGGCAAAATTCTTGTAGCTCTATCAAAGTGAGGATATTGAAAAGGAGGAAAATGAAAAGATGATTCAAAAGATTCAAAAGATAATTTAAAAACCAAATACTTAGGAAAACCCATTTGAAAATTAATAAAGCTATGGAACATTTTTGCAAAATGTATCTTTTTATGAGCATGAGTAAAAAGTGAAGAATTCAATGCCTAAAATCATGTTGGGAAGATTATTCAAACATCTAAGATTTAGTTAATCCTTCATTTGTTCTAAGGACATGAGAATAGTTTTTATTGCAATTTAAATTTTGTTTTAAAAATGTCTTCAGGGCCGGTGATATGGCTCAGCGGCATAAGTGCCTGCCCAGCAAGCACGAGATCCTGAGTTCAACTCCCAGTACCCACATAAAGGAAGAAAAGGCCTGTGATACCGTTCAGCGGCACAAGTGCCTGCTGGCAAGCGTGAGGTCCTAAGGTCGACTTCCGGTACCCACATTAAATAATAATAATAAATAAAATAAAAATGTTTTCATTTTAAATTTTACTTTTCTACATAAAGTTCCAACCAATCTTTCCTCTTCCCATTATTTTTAATGAAATTTTGGTTTCAGTTTTAAGGGGATCCACATTAATCAGCCCTTTCTGGTGGGCATGATCTAAGTGGACTTTACACACTGGTTTGGGAAAACAAAAAGATATTCTTCAAGGCTGCCACCATCAGCACTCCACTTGCCATGTCCCACTATCCTCTGATAGTATCCAAAAGAGCCTAAGATCCTAAAGTGGCACTCCTTGATTCAAGTTCAAGGGCATTGTACTTTTAAAGAAAAGGCAACTAAAGTTCTGTACAGAGATCTTAATGAAACGGCCCTCATCTCGAGAAGTCCCATGGAGTGGTGTAGTCCACCTCTTCCAGAGCCGTGCTCTCCATTGCACTAGGAAATGGACATGAATTTACAGGGGCTCTGTAAGAAGCCACCTCAGTGCTATATACCACATGCTCAAAAGATCAATGAAGACCATATCCTCCAGAATATAATGCTGTATGCCATGTGCAATATTCCAAAATGTTTCTAATTTTCTCTCACTTTTTTTTCTTTCTTGACATATCCACTCGTTGAATAAGGAAAGAAAGAATTTATAAAACAATTTTTATCTGTTTTTCTCTCTAATGTTAAAATTGCTGAAAGGAGAAATATGTAATACCAAACTATTTCTATTTTATTTTGTTACACATTTGAAAACATATTAAAGCTCAATATTCTTTGAAACTTTTCTATGGTCTATGACTACACTTCATCCCAGTATATTTACTTTATATCATTGGTAATTGTACATTATACATCCTGTGTTTTTCAAATGTGACAGGGTAAGTACATTTGTTTCCTTTTTAGTGGTCCCTTTAAAGAAAAAATTCAAGTACATTTATTCATCAGAATACAAGGCAATTCTTTTTTCCACATCCCCCTGTCAAGTTAGTTCAGCTCAAATTCAGGCAAATTCCTGACAGATATCAGAGTTCTATTTACTTATTATCTATTCTTCCCATTGGGATCATAAGATTTTAAGTGAAAAGATCTAAAAGATTTATTGCTAATGGGATTCTACATATGTTATCTTTATTCAGGGTAAAAGTAATATATGATCCTGGCTTCATAGAGCTTCTTTAATGTTCCTTTTTTGAATATGTATAACTCATTTAGAGACCAAGAACAGACAGTAACTCATCATTTTTGCTACCTACCTTAAAATATCTGCATTTTCTCTGTTTGAAAATAATATAAACTTGTGATTTAATTGATGTCATAACTTCAATTCATCACCACATTCATTGTACACGAAGAGGCTCTGAATAATGAACAAAATGCTTATTGTTCCTGAGAAGAAAGGCCATTACATGTTATATTTACATTTATGTCATGCCTTATTACTAAATCTGTATAAACCATCTCCCTTCATTATTTCTGAATGGGACACTGATGATAAGTACTATTTTCGAGATTTCTTTAAATCCTTTTTATTTGTCTAGCTAATTTGTGTGACGAAGCATTGCAAGGCTAACTCTATGTTTTGCTTGTTAAGTTATTAGGGATTTGTAGCTCCCTAAAATCAAGAACAAGTTCCTAAATGTAACATTTGCATGGGTCGACAGCTTCAGGGGGGAGAGGTCAGCTGCCCTGGTGAAGAAGAAAAAAATCTGTCTGCATGATCCTAATTTGCTTTGAATAATAGACATTGGGCTTGGAATTGGGAATGATTTGTTATTAGGTTAAGCAGCAGGGAAGCTTATGGCTTATTATTTTTACTCCGGATACAACTGAAGCAATGGGTGAGCAATGAAAGGGCCATAGATAATCATAATGATACCAGGCAATGAATTGTGTGTGCTCAGGCGACAGTGCAGGTTTATCAGACTGCGATGGTCAATAAACTAATACAAACTATAAATATTTGGATTAGACAAATATTTATTACATCTGCAAATCGCTACTGGCATATTTTTCTTTTCTCACTTTATAATTTTGATAAGTCTGACTCCAAGCTCTATCTTACATATGAAGAAATTTAAATTAAATGTACCACACTGTGATCGGAAAATGAAAATGTGCGTGGTGACATCTGACAGTTACACAATTAAAGCACTGACGTTATACTGTTTTTTGTTCTTGAGACACCTGGAAATTGATTTCTTACCTCATACAAGTTTATCCACTCTTCTCCCTATCCTTTTCCCTTCCCACTCATTCCAGTGAACTTAGCTCTCCCAAGATTTCTCATTTGCTGGACTCTTTCCTTTTTTTAAACTAAAGAAAATACAGGATCAGCCTTCCTTTTTTCTCAACTAGAAAGTCTCTTCAGAATTCAATTCATTGAGATTCTATTTGTTACAATGAACGCAGATTGTTCAATGGGGCAGATTTAAGAAATGCTGAAAAGAGTTCAGAGGTTCGCAGGGTGGGGGCCAGCCGTCTAGTGGGGAAGTGTAGTTTTAGACATCACCCCATGTTTGTTAAGGTCTAAAAGCACTGAAAAGGATTTGTTCTGTTTGTGTAAAGGGCCTCCATGCTCCAAGTCTCTAAGATGTCATGCCAAACTTTTTAGCACATGAGCTTTTTCTTGATCTTGGGCCTGACATGATCGAAGCACAGAGGCTCTGACACTAGGGGACTGATTTATCTTGTTGTTCCAATTTAGCATCCAGGAGAGTGCTACCTAAAATGTCCACTTTCTTCAATTAACACATTGTCTATGTTAATAAAGAACTTGGAAAATTATCTCTAAATACTGTATTATTTTAAACAACCACTTGGTTGACTAAATATTTTCATTTATCAAATTAACTATTGTTAAAAGATCTGTGATCTGCCAGGACAGTGAACATCTTTAATCACAATAGGTAAATAAAACAATTATTAGAGTCATTGACAATACTATAACCTTGAAAAGAGTTCTAAGCCACACACTGAACACTCTACTTACAAATTACCCGTCATAGACTTGGTTTCCATGGCTTGACTCTATCATTGCCCTATGTCTTATCATGGAAAGTTCCATACAACTCCATCCTACAATTTTCTGTGGTAGAGTTCATCAACCTAGAAAGAATGCAGCATTTTGAGGATATGTAAATATCTGTGTGTGTTTGTGTGTGCTTATATGTGTGTGCTGTTGATCTCCTTTTTGTTGCCTTGGAAAATATCTTAGGAAGTTCTCCCTAGATTTTGTGGTCACTTTTGGGTATTACGACAGTATTATTTTCAGTTGTAAAAATATCGAATCCAATCTAAATCCAAGCTTTATCCATTTCACAGTTTGCTCCCCTACTTCAGCAAGTGTCTGGCTTGCATCTTGAAGACAAATAGAAAACTGGGAGTACAGAGTGCCATCTCTCTTTTCTCTCTGCTTGTTCCCTCTCCCTACTGTGGCCTCTTCTTTTTGAGGATCTTCTGAGGTTGGCAGCAGGGTAAACAGTGTGAGGGGGTTAGAGGAAAGGGATAAAGGTTTTCTAGATCAGTAGTTATGTATTGTATCCCTTTCTTTTCAAACTCTCCATGTCATGGACTGACTTAGGGGTTCTATAGAGATCCCCAGAAGGGACCTGTGTACTAACCTCCTCATTGTATAGACAATACATGCTCAAAGTAACCACTTTCAATGTTCCTCAGCTTTTAAATTAGTGCTGTATTCATAGGTTTGTGCCCCTGGCAGGCAACACTCAAATTAAGGGACCTTCCTAAATAGCTTCAGCCACAAACAGTACAGATATCCAGGTGGCTCATAGAAAAGCTCTGCACTAACATCCCTCAAACTACACAAGGAAAAGCCATTTCTATCATGACTCTTTTTTCAGGTTCAGCTCCAAATCAGTGGCAGATCCGAACCTGGAAGTTTCTAAAGGTCATAAATGTCCCAGCTGGGAAATGATATATCTCTTCCTCCAGACCCTTCTCATGTCTGTACTTCGGAGCAGGCTCACCTGGCAGGGGGAAACCAGGAACACATAAGCTTTCTTTTATGACAAAATGATAGATAGGCCAATTTTAAAACTGGGCACATTAGCTAAATAGAGTTTTCCAAATGACTTGTAAGCACATGAAAAGATGGTCAATATCATCAGCTACTTTGGGAATGCAAATTAAAACCACAGCGAGACTCTATTTCAGACCTGTTAGAATGGAAAAGCCCAGCGCCAATGCCCCTCATAGTCTTAAAGGACGAGCGCTATGACCATAACTCTTTTTATCGGCTCTGCTCCAGTTCAAGGACAGTCCTGGACTCCCAATCAATAGGACAGATAATAACAAGTGTTGGCAGGGGTACAAAAAAATGGAAAACTTATATATTGCTAGTGGTAGTGTTAAAGTGTTCAGCCACTCTGGAAAACAGTCTAGCAGTTTCTTTTTTTTTTTTTTTTTGTGGGTACTGGGGGTTGACCTCAGGACCTCACGCGCCAGCAGGCGCCCACGCCACTGAGCAATATCACCAGCCCTTTTGTCATATGTGGGTTCTGGGAGTCGAACTCGGGCCCTTGCGCTTGCCAGGCAGGCGCTTATGCCGCTGAGCCATCTCACCGGCCCTTAGCAGTTTCTTAAAAGTTTAAACATATGAGTTACGTTATGATGGCAATTCTACATCTAGCTATACACCCCAAAGAATGAAAATGACAGCCATACAAAGACTTGTACACAAATATTGATAGAAGCATTAGAATTATAATAGCCAAAAGTAGAGCCAACTCAAATGTCTGTCAATGAATGAATAAGAAAATATAAAATTAGTACACATATGTACAATGAAATATTACTAACAATAAAATGGAGTGAGTATGGATACATGATACAACATAAATGAAATTTGAAAACATTATGCTTAATGAAAGAACTAATCACAGAAGACCATGTATTTTGTGACTCCACTTAGTGAAATGTCCAAAATAAGGAAATCTATGGAGGTAGAAAGTAAATTAGAAGTTGCCTAAGATTATGAAGGATATGGAGATTGAGGGATGATGGCTAGGGGTAAGAAATTTCTTTGGGAGAGCAATGAAAAATTCCGAGATTTTTGTGATGATTGAACAAATCTATAAATATGTTAAAAGCCGTTGAATTTACATAAGTAAATTGTATGCTACATAAATTACATCTCAGTCATGTTCAAAAAATCATGCTGTCTCTTCCTTTGAATATCTGGATTCTGCTCTCTAGATAAGAGGAGAAAAGCTACTGCAATACAGAGGAGCCGCATGCCTTTCCTCAGAGTGTACAACACTTATCACTGAGCTCCTCAGCTCTGGGGTCCCAACCAGGACTCCAAGACATAAAGAAAATCCCATTTAACAATCTGTTAAATTATTAAGCACACAAAACATTACTTACAACATTTCATTTGTCTTTTCTTCATGCTCCAGTTTCAGAATAATGATTAAATTTCCAAATTTTGAAGAATGGTACACATATTTTATAGGTTACAGTATCCTCCCAACTGATTCAGTTTCCCATAACTATGCTGGTTATGTGTTTCAATTAGAGGAGTAAGTAGTCTTCTTATAATAAACTCAATAAACATTTAGTGGCTGCCTGACTGACTATTGTAATAAGAATGTAGTTTATTACTTTACGAATGCCTTCGTACTTAATGCTATGAAATAAGTATTATTTAAAAAGCATTCTACAGAGAAGGAAACTAAAGCCCAGAATGGTTACGAAACTTTTACAAAATAAATCAGTTACTATGGGACTCAAATCTGCTGCCTCTCTTCCCCACAAGAAACCTTGGTGGGCTTTACTATCTCAGTACTGCCTTTCATAAAGATTAGTCCACATGCAAGTCAAGGTCAGTGTGGCTTCAAGGAAATCTGAAATGTGCTTTCTTTTAATTATTTTCTTTTTGATGCAAAATAAAGATCATAATTTCTGGTTTCAACAAATCAGTTAACCTTCTATCTATTTCCTCATTACTAAGTGCAACACCTGACTATAGTTTCAAGTCTGCCTCAGTTCCATAGGAATCTGTATCTCCTGAAATGTGTTTTCCTTTAGATGTGCTGTCTTCTCCTCTCTTCTGCCTTCCAGTTCTGGTTCCTCCTGTACCTTACCAAAAAACTATGACCAAATCATAGTACTCAAGTACCATGGCTCTACTACTACACAGTAAGTTAAATTATGAACCGACAATCAGGGAGCCACTGCATTTGAGGAAAGCTAACAATATATAGCAGAAGGATGGGAATGACCAAACAAAAATTCTGACCTTTACAAAACTAGAAAAATATTTTTAAAACTTCCAATTAATTTTTTCAGAGGGATTTAAGAAGCTAGTATACGCATGTAATTGTAATAGGCCACAATAAGAAAAGAACAATATAAAATGTTAGATTATTTTAGACAACACAGTTATCTAAAATATAAATGGTAAAATAGAAACTATAGTACACAAAAATAATAGAAGAATGCCCAATGAACAAACTAGTAATCAGGAGAACAAAACTAAGGAAATTCCCTAGAACTAAGAGGAAACAAAGATGAAAGACCTGACTAAAGTGTGGAGGTATATATATTCAATTTTTCACTTATAAGCAATTGAGAAAGAAGCAGAGAAGAGCAAAGAAGTAAACAGAATAAGTTTTTTAAAAGAGAAAATCCAATGAACTGAAGAATTTTTTTACAAAAAAAAGCAAGATTAGCACAAAAACTAATAAATTAAATTATCTTTAAATGCTATAAAACAATGAAGCAATTCCCCTGTGGTCCAAGAAGAAATTTGAAGTCATGAGTATCTTTTCAACTATAAAACAACACAAAGAAGTTACCCAGTAAAACAAAAACTCACCAATAAGCTACTCTCATGAAAATATTCATTGAGAAGGATACTCAATGAAAAATGAAAAAGAACACAAGGCGGATGATGATCTAAGATAAAGAAGGAAACACTAGGAATTGAGTATAAATGTGAAAAGCAAACAAAGTTCAAAAACTTTAAAAATAACACCTGACATACCCTCAGTTATTAAGCTAGGAATATTTTCCTTCACAGGGTTTAGTGACATCAAATTCATTGTTCTGATTTTGTAGATCCATTTAAACTATGTGATTCTGTAATAAATAATATTCATATAATCATAATGAGAGCCATTTTTATTAACTTGAAAATTTTAGATTCAGACACAAAGCAGAGTCACAGTTCATTATAAAATAGAATTAATATTATAAAATTTGAAAGGGTAAAAATAATATAATATTCCTCCTTATGTACAGTTTTACTTTCTGAAGTTTCATGGGGTTTTGTTTTTGTGTTGTTTTTGGTTTTGTGAGACAGGGTCTTGTTATGCAGTTCTGGCTGGCATTGAAATCACTATGTAGTGCAGGCTGGCCTCAAACTCACAAAAATCCTTCTGCTTCAGCCTCCCGAGTACTGGGATTACAGTCATGCACCACCATGCCCAGTTCCAGGTATGTTTTGTCAGCAATGGTCTGAAAATATTAAAGGAAATTTACAGAAATAAACAATTTACAACTTTTAAATTGTCTGGCATTCTAAGTAGTATGATGCAATCTTACACAGTCCTGCTCAGGATAGAAATCATCCTTTTGTCCAGAATATACACACACTATGTACAACCTGCCCACTGGTCATTTAGTACCTGTTTTGCTTATTGTATTGTATTGAGTGTCATTGCATTGTACAGCTGGTACTTACATAACCCTTATTTAACCCATAACCCATAATTATGACCCCAAAGCACATTGTAAAAAGAAAAGAGATTTTTCCTTTCTACTTTTAAACTTCTCTACATGACTTGAATTTTTATTAAATAGTCTAGATATTACTTTAAATTTTACAGATTTTAATACATAAAAGTAAAACAAAAATACAACAAAATATTAATAGTAATTTTTATCTGAATAGGAGAAATTCTGGTTGTTTTTTTATGTCACTTTTTCACATTGTGTTAGTTTCTAAATTTCTTATGCACAATACTTGTCTATTCAAAAACATAAAAACTCGATTTTCGAGTCTTTAATAGAGCTATATAACATGATTTCAAAAATGCAAAATAATTCATATTTTATAATTCTTTAAGCTGTACTTTCCAAGTCATAATAGCATGAAATTAGGATAAAATATAAAGTTCTTCCAATAATTTACCCCTTTACACATTCCCCAACTCTGCAGCAAGAAAGTATCTCTGCAGCAAGACCACAAAGATAATAGAAGTAGCAGCCAACAACAGACCACTCCGGTGTTTCGCTAAACATCTGCCCTTTGTGGTTCCTAGAAGTTCAAGTTCTTGTCCTCTACTTTAAATATTCAGGAATCAAATTTCCAACTCAGTTTACTAACACACTCTCAGAAATATGATGAGTAAAGGTTTGCATTTATTGAGCACCTCATGAGTCTAAATTAGATGCATCAGATTCTTTGTTTTACTTCCTCCTTAATATCCATCTATTACCTCTTCCCATTTTGTCAGTAATACTTCCATTGACAAGTTGTTAAAATTTAATTAGTTTATTTACTTTAGTCTTCATTACCACTGGTCTCTTCCTGCTAGATTTGAGAAAAGTTGTGGGAATGAACAGGTGGTTGGAGAAAACAATCCTGAGATTAGTAGTCTCAACCACCTCATCTTCATTTTATTCATTTTCATTAGGGAGAAGCAATTTCAAATGTTGCCATAAAATTCAAGGTGTTCATGCAATGCAGACCTCAGAGTGTCCCACACAGTGCCCACACTGTGGCTGCCCCTGAAACCAGAATGTATGTTTTGAAAATTGTAAGTGCTGCCCATCTGCAAAAGCATTCTTGTTGTGTAACTGCCATGTCCAGTTGACTATGATGGGAGGATCTGACTTATTATTAAAAGCAGAAAAGAATCACTTGTGTAACTACGGAAAGATTTGACAGTTCCGAAGTATGTGGTAGCCCTTTCTGCAAGGAGACTGACAGTAACTTCAGACACATACATTGCATTATCAAATGGGGACTTTCTATTCTTAAATTCTGGGGAAAAAAATTAAATATCATTAATTCATTAAAGAAATGTCTTACAGTTTTGTGAATGCTCATGAATATTACATAAAGTGATTAAAATTGTTAATCCTGCTCCCAATTAATTTTAAGTAATTCTTAGCACATACATGTAAATAATAGATAATTGTAATGTGTTATTATGTATCATTTATATAACTTAGGCCATTAAAATTGCATTTCTTATGTGATACATTTCTTAGGGCCCTATGTCATCTGGTTTTTTAAGCAAAAGTTTGTTTCTACCTTGTTTGACAATCATTATTTTTGAGAAGATTGGGGTATATTTTTGAGGGACTTTTAGGGGAGGAATACTAGGTTCTAAAAGTGGAAAGATCAGCTCATGTACTAAACCTCATTGCCAAAATTCTAGGGTATGCGCTTCCAGTCTTCTCCAGTGGTACTCTGTATATATGCTTTAATCAAGAAAGCTGTCATCTCTAACACACAAAGATAATTACACTCTCTCTTTTATTTTTTATCCTCGTGCTTTAGCTTTTCATTACACTTTACTGCATGGAGAGAAAAAGAAACTTATATTTCAAGGCAACTTAGAATAGTGGAAAATTCAGAGTCAAAAAGAACCAGCTAGAAGGAACCATGACTTAATTTTACCTCTTTGAATCTCAGTTCCTTTACTTGTAAAATTTTAAAGGTAATACTTGCCCCACTTATTTTATAAGAGCTTTTTGAGGATTATTTTTAAACACATATTCTAGACATTTTGTAAAATTCTCTGCAAATTCTCCTAACAGTACTAAAGAAATAGATAATTTTGAGCTAGTTACCTATATTTTCATTTCTTTCTGGGACTTGGTTCCTCAGTGCCATATCAGAGAATTGGAACTCTCTCATTTGAAACATACTCACTTTTCCGAGGGTCTACTTCTATTTCTGAGCTTTTATATATGTTTCAACTTATAGACAATTTCTTGCAAGTTCACATGGTATAGAACTTAGGAGAGAAACAGAATGAGAAAGGTGGTCCAAGTGTCATGGCAAATCCTGTGGCCTTCAATCTCATGGCATGTGGCAGGGATTTGCATATTGGACATCATCCCCAAACATGCTCTGAGTTCATACTCTTGAGCCATTGGGCTTACATCTGAAATACCCATTGCTTCTAAACAAATGGTTTTGTCAGTAGCTTGACTTAATTTGAGGCAGAATGTTTCCACAATAACTCGCCAAGGGAAGCTGTTTTGCTTCGCCTGTTGTGTTCAGTGAGAACTAATTCCAGTCTTTGACATGGGGAGGTATATTTATGACATTTGGCTCATTTGTTCAACAGATTTTTCCTTTCTGTGTTTATGAGAGTTAGCATTAAATATTAGTGCTCCATCCTGCTGGGTTCCTTTTGTTTAAAAGCTTTGTGTTCTTTGCACTTATTTTGGCTGTTGTTACAAGGAGTTAGATGTGTAGAGGCACTGATCCAGAGTTGCTTGACTGCTTTTATGTCCTTTCATAAAAGGTTTCCAAATCAAGAGAATCGTGTATTTGTTATTTCTGGGTCCATTAAATGCCCAAGTAATTAACACTAGTCATTTCACTACTAACAAAGCATGGAAACCACAATATTTTTTGTGATATACGGTTGTGTCAACATCAGCTTACAGTTGCACAGACCCATCTAATCACTTGAATGACAATACTAGACAGATACCAAGAGTATACTGCCAGGCATGCAGATGACACTTACATTGTTTGGAGATATGTATGCTCTGGCCAACGAACAAAGTGGTATTTTAAGTTGTTAAGTTGTTCAAGAGAAACTTTTAAAACATTTATAACAGTGGTTAGGGTCTGAAAAAATGTCTAACGTATATCCAGCTTTAACATAAACACAAAAAGAAAGCTGCATTTCAGTCAAGTCCATAATATAATCAGAAAGCAGAATCTGACATTCCATATTCTCCATTTGCAAATGCATTCCTTTCTAAAAAGCTGCAATTAATCACAAACTAGTTTTGATGCCGTTTTTGCTTTCCTTAAATATGGAGTGAATTCACCCCATAAACTAATGAACCAAAGTAGAGCCAAATAGAGACCAGCTGGCTGGATGGCTCAGTAATTTTATCCACATGATTGATTTTATGATCCTTTCACTGAAGTAACTAGTCTTTATTCTTGCGATCAGCACCAATGACAATTTGAGAGGGGGTGGGGAATTATTAAAATCTGGAGCAAGAAGAGGCACTGTTTGTTTGATGTGGAACAATGCATTCCTCCACACACTTCTCTAGGATAATAGGTGTTGAATTCCAGGTCTTTCTGGCTTCCAACGTAACACACTGATTAGTTGCCACAGAAACATAATAAGCAACCAATGTCCAAATAATCGTTACAGATACTCCATTAACAGCATCTAACTGTGTGGCTTTTAACCATACAAATTGTTTTTTGACAGCTTGTAACCTTTTCAAATAGTTTCCTTTGGGCATTACACCACATTCAGATCTAATTTTAACTTTTTCTTTGTCTATAATTTATGATTTTCGTTGAGGATGCATAATATATTTGAAGAGAAAGGGTATATTCAAATAAAAGCTAAAAACAAAATCGATTGCTGTTTTAATCCATGAAACCCTTGCTTACCGGGGGATAACTACAATAGCATGAAAAAAAGGAGGGAAGGAAGAATGAAATGATATTGAATCCCCAAAGAAAATGATTTAAAATGAGCAGGTTTAACCTATTTAAACAGGTTTGTAGCTAAACAGAGACTAAGTATATCATTAGTATATGCAAAGTTTGTCTTAAGATCCATACATTTCTACAATATACAAATAAAAAATTTTGAAATACCTTGAATAAGACTGTCAGTGAAGAGCTAAATTATAGAACACTCCTTTAGCAGGGAAAACTCCCAGGTGTGCAATTTCCAGATGTTGGAATACATCCACTCAAGGCGAGGGAGAGTATTCTTCCAAAATCTGGTCCAAAAATTGTATTTTACTGAAAGATCATAGATCACAAATGGTTGGCCCTAAAGAGAACTTTGGAAATCATCTGGTTGGGCTCAAAATGAAGACTAGAGGCTGGCTTTATTCTTTGCTTCTCTGCTGCCTCACTCCCCATACCCAGACAGCAGCAAGTTCAGTCTGCTCCAGCACAGGAGATGTATTTCTCCCACTGCCCCATCCTTAGCTCCTGAGTGCCTGTGTTACTGCCACAGAGCCCTAATTCATGGGGCAGCAAGCCAGCACACAATCTGGCTCTGCACCCTCTTCTTGTATCGCTGAAAACTAAGATCATTTTACATTCGAAAATGATCGTAAAAGAAATGCAAAGAATGATATTTCATGGCCTGTGAAATTATATGAAATTCAAATTCCAGTGTCCATCAATAATGTTTTGCTGGGATCCAACTATGCTCACTCTTTCATGTATTACACATGGCTGCTTTCGCTTCACAATGGCTGAGTTGAATACTTGAGAGCAAGACTGGATGGTCCACAAAGCCTGAAATATTTACTATCTGGCCCTTTACAGGAAACAGTGGCCAAATTCTATCTAGTCTGCTCCCTATTTCCAAACTTCCAGCCACAGTCCATTCTTCACACAGCAACCAGTGACCTTTTTTAAAGCAAATCAAATTCTATTGATCCCAGCACAGCCCTCATATGATATGCTGTCCAATATGGCAGCCGTCAACAATATGTCTACTGGACACTTGAAAAATCATCAAAATGAAGAACTGAAATTTTGTTTTCATTTCATTTTAATTCACTTAAGTTTAAAAACTGATACTTCATTTAATTATTGGAGGGCATTTGAGTATATAAGGAACAATTTAAGTATGTTAATCTACCATTTCAGCTGTACATTTTATGAAATTTCAATGCAGGCAAACATTTCCAATGAAAATTTGGCATCCAAACTGTGACATGCTATAAATGCAAAATATACACTGGATTTCAAAGACTTAATCTAAAAAGAGAATTTAAGACATCTCATTAATAATTTTAAGTGATTACATGTTGAAATGACAATTTTATATAGTCACTAAAATAGCACATGTTATTAAGTCTAATTTAGCTCTTTCTTTTTGCTTTTTTAATATGGCTAATAAACAACTTAAAATTACATGTGTGGCCTGCATTATATTTCCATTAGATAAGAATAAATTCAAACAAACTCCTTACCATGTCAACAAGGTCTTCCATGGCCCAAACCCACCTCTTTAATTGCATGTCTTACCACTCTTCCCTCATTTCTTTCACACTGGCATTTGCCATTCTCTGAAAGACAGGAACCTAATTTTTGTCTTAGAATCTTTCTTTGCACCAGCTTTACCGCCTCCTTAGCACACATCCTGCTTCAGGTCCTATCACCATTCAGTATAGCTAAGTTTCGGTCTCCTCAGGGAAACTTTCCCTAATCCACCCAGTTACTTTCTATGACTCCACCCAGTTTTCTGCTCTCCACAGCTATCATCAGTGTCTGGAATTTTCTTCTGTATTAACTTACAGGCCTATGAACAGTCTCCATTTCCTGTGTACTCTCCACCGCCAATTCACAAAGAGTAGGAGTCCGGTCAGTTTTGTTCATTGCCATATCCCTTCAATTTAAAACAATGCCTACTGCTCAGTAAATATTTCAATGAATGGATCTTTATTTTGTAGGTGGAAAAACGAAGACACAAAGCAGTTAAAAGACTTACTGACAGAGCTCAAAATGGGAAATATGTCTTTTTCTTTGAGCCCAGTGTTTTTCAGAAGATACGTGGATCAGTTTCTTCTAGTCAGGACCACAGAGGCCTTCTGCCCGGCTGTGTGAAGTTTTGTCAAGATGCCAGCTTCAAAAGAGAAAAAGTCAGATAACCCAACCATTTAATTTACCCATGGGCACCTAAGAACTTCTCAGTAGCTTCATCTGCTCTCTGATGTCCTCGCCAGATTGTTAGCAGCTTTTGAGATTGCTTCTCAGATGACTTTTTCCTGTAGGCATGGGAAATAATCACCAAAATTAAAGAAAGAAATCAATGGCATTTAGCCTCTCTCACTCACTAAAGTGATCGTCACAAAACAGAAAGAACTAGGTCACAAGAATGGAAAAAAAAAAAAAAAAAAAAGACCAATTAAATAGTCCGAAGTACCAACACAACTACTCCCAGGGAAGACAGGCAAAAAAAAAAATAAACACTAGGGGTCAGGATGCCCTTCCTCTTTCATTCTTTTCATTTTCCCCTTTAATTAATTAACATTCAAACTATGCTCCTGTTCCTGCAAATTAAGCAACAGCCCAAAGGGTGATATTTGAAAGCAACGTAGAAAAAGAAATACACATCTAATTCCTCAGTTAAAGTCTAAAATGTCAGTCTTTGTAACACCATATATTTTAACCTTTAATCCTCTCTTAAAATCAGATATTTGTAACAGGACATTGGCATCTTAATTTAAGTGAAAAAAATATTAGAAAAAAAGAACTGGGGAGTTGTTGGCATGGAGTTTAATTTATGAGTAGATATACCATACTGACCATATCGTATTCCAAAGTAATAAAAACCCCAATAAAACCTCTTGTTTAAATTCTCACTTCCAGATTTAAAAAAAAAAATCTTGTATTTTTCACTCCTCTTCCTTTCTTTATTCTTTCACTCATTATTGAGAAAGGATTTTCTTTCTTTGACTGTCAGATACATTTACCAAGTGTCTTTTGAAATGTACCACGCAAATCGTTCTATCAGGTGGATTCACAACGTGAGAGGGAACTCAGAGCTGTGGGTGAGCGCATTAAGTCAGGGCTGTCAGTGAGCAAACCATTGCGGCTAAAATGCAGGCTTTATTTCATGTCAGAAAAGAGGGACATATAACGGAATGGATGTGATGAGCAGACTTTAAATGTCAGATGGAGGTGTTGGAACTATTCTGTCAGTAATGTGAAACTACTGGAAATTTTATTACATGAATAAAATAATGTCGTTCATTGCATAAAATGACATATTTAGTAGAATTTTAATGATTAGCATTTACTGAGCACTATGTGGTGGATACTGTTTCTAAGCATTTTACATGCTTGTATATCATTTAATCCTCACAATGGCCCTATAAAATAGGTAGAAGCTTTATTATTCTTATGTTTCAGGTGAGGAAAGTGAAATACAGATAGATGGAATAACATGTCCACTGTCACCCATCTAGTTTACAGCAGAGCCAGGATTCGAACTCGTGCAGTCTGCCTCAGAGCTCCCAAGAATCATTGTGCAATAATGGCAGAGTGACCAAAGGACCTTAAACATAGGCAAGGCTGCTGCCAGCCTATACGGAATCTTTATGCAATGTCAGAAAAGATGCCACCTCTGAGTGAGTTTTGCAGAAGGACTGGTAATTGAATGGCATGGTATCATTGTATGAGTTTGGTCTTTGTTTTGTTTTGTTTGCTGTGGTGCTAGGAGTTGAACTCAGGGCTATTGCACTGAGCTACTTCCCTAGCCCTTCTTTTTTATTTCTTGTTTTAAGAAAGGGTCTTGCTGGGCCGGTGAGATGGCTCAGCGGCTTAAGCACCTGCCCGGCAAGCGCAAGGGCCCGAGTTCGACTCCCGGAACCCACATACGAAAAAGGGGCCGGTGATATCGCTCAGCGGCACGGGCGCCTGCTGGCGCGCGAGGTCCTGAGGTCGACCCCCGGTACCCACAAAAAAAAAAAAAAAAGGGTCTTGCTAAGTCACTAAGTTGCCCAGGCTGGGTTTGAATTGGCGATCCTCCTGCCTCAGCCTCCATGAGTGCTGGGATTATAGACATAATGCCACTGCATCTGGCTTTTTTGTGAGTTTCAAAAGGTGCCCCATCCTGTGGGTAGACACAGGCCCATGACTGATATAAAGATCTAGAACAGCAAGTCTAGATCTTGGTACTCATTTGTCCCCATCCCATAGACTGTTGAATATTTGATTTTCAATTGAATTGCTGAAGTAAATTAAACTTTCATGTTCCCAACCCTCCAGAAAGTCAGCTTTATACCACAATACCTTGTTTCAAAGATGAATTTCTATGGAATGAGTATGTCCATGTGTCTGTGTGTCTGTGTGTCTGTGAACCTGTGTGTGGGGGGATAGGTGTACAAGTACGCAAAGCAAAGAAAGGGTAAAGTTTCACATTTTGGTTGATGCCAGAAAAAGATCAAAGAACAGCCACAAAGTCTTGGAGTCAAGAACACAAATTCTTAATGAAATCTCTCAGGAATTCACAAAAAAATTTTATCAAGATTAGAGGTCATCAAAGGTCATCAGAAATTCTACTGAGGGTTCAAATTGGTCTTATCTAGATTTTAGGAGGGAGGCAATCCCAGCTGAAATCTAAACCACATTATGAATTATTTTGTTTAGGGTGAGAAGAGCGATCCAGAAGAGTTCCATTGTTTAAATGACATTAGCTCATGTTAGTAAGTATTTGATGAGTAACATAAATGACTATTTAGATACATAGAGCTCTATGGAGAAATTCATGTGCTTTTCCAAAACAGTGCACCACACTTCAGTGGCCCAGATGAGCACTGTTCTACCCTTGCCAGATTTGCAGGCTTGTTACTTCCTGTGTACTCAATACAGCTTGCCTCTTGTCCCAACCTTAGTGAAAAAAATGCATGAAAATTGCCTGTCCCCAAGGTCAAGGTATAAAGTTAAGCCTACTATTTAGTCCTCCCCCAGCCTGCTCCTGTGGACTAATCATTCTCTAACCCCATTGCCCAGTACTCCAAGGCTCAGGCTCTCTGGACCTTCTCCTGTCCTCTGGGACCTCCAGTCAGATCTCTGTAGCATGTAACCTTTTCTGCCCTAATGCTATTGTAGGAACCTCTGGGTTCTCCTTGTACCTTCTTACCTTCGAATTTCATTCATAATTCTGCTCAGGAAAATCAAAATCTTCTTCCTTTTCATAATTTTTGGCTTTGTCTGGATTGTTTAGGTCATAAAAGACATTTTCTATTTAAAACTTTCTGCTTGCTTTAAAATCCTAGCATTTAAACAGAAATCGTTATTTAGATTTCGCCTGGTTAAGTAAGGTTAGATCATAAACTGGATAAAATTTAAAATTAAAGTGTGTCCCAAAAACTCGTTCTTACAATATGGAAGTGCTAGATTCTGAAAGTCTCTTAAGGAACTGATATTCAAGTTGATTGTATTAGTGTAGACCAGACAAGAAAGCTACAAAGTTTTAAAGAACAATAGGTTATTAACCTTAGGAACCTCATGAATGGCTACAAGGAATTGATGAACTCTGAAATGGTATATTATAGAAAAAGGTGAGTGAGTGTGTGTGTGTGTGTGTGTGTGTGTGTACATTTTTCTAAGGCAAGGGCCTATAGATTACCTCAATATTATGAAGTTAATAATAACTTCATAATAGAGCTAGAAATATTAAGGTACACTTTATGGTCCATGAACGTTACTGCTTACGAATAGTCAGATATGTTCATATATATCTGTACCTATATAGGAAATCAAAAATACTTGTCAAGTATTCATGGTTATTGTCTTTCCTATTATTATTTTTAAGTTCTAATACTAAAAACCACTTGAAAACATTTACACATCCCCAATCACCATTGCTGATATTCTTGATATACACAGATGTGACTTTAAAAATGTCAAAAATTATTTCATCTGGTAATGCATCTTTAAAAGCCTAACATCAGGCCAGTGAGATAGCTCAGTGGCATAAGCACCTGCCTGGCAAGTGCAAGGTCCTGAGTTCGACTGCCGGTACTCTCATACGAAAACAAGGGCCGGTGATATCGCTCAGCTGCACAAGTGCCTGCTGGCAAGCGCGAGGTCCTGAGTTCGACTCCCAGTACTCACATAAAAAAAAGTCTAATATCATTATTAGTGAAGCAGCCACAAGAAAAATACTTAGATATATTCACATAATACACAGAGTATTTAAAGTTCAATAAACATTTAAAATGACCAAGCTTTTGGCAATCTTATAGTTTTATATTGGATTCCATTTGTAAACTACAAGTAGGACATTGGTATACACAGAATTAGCAATGCACGAATATCACCTATAACATGGGCTAATCCTAGAAGGTTTTTAAAATATGCATTTGGCGTATCTGGATCTAGATGATAAGATGCAATTATAATTATATAACATGTTTTCCTTACCATGGTGTCAGAAAATGTTGATGTTCCTCCAAAAACAGAATTCGTTCAGGCTTAAATAATGTCAGTATCTTAAGTACACATAGAAGCACTATTTATTCTATTAAATTGGAAAGGTTATTGGTCATGCAAACCCAGTCAAATCACAACTTTATCTGATTTTGCCATCCCACCGGGATCACCTGAATCACATTCAATAAGAACAAATACAAGCTTTTTGACAGCAAAACTATTCCTCAACCAATATTGCATAATTGAGTCTTTTTCCACTAAGGTCAACTAGGTTAGGATATTAATCATCAAATCTGAGAAGTTCTCTCTCTCTCTCTCTCTCTCTCTTCCCTCACCCCTCCTCCCTCTTCCTATACCTCTCTCTCTCCTTCCCTTGTATTTATTCAGGAAACAATAAAATGAGAACTTGCTGGGGTTAAAAATGCATTGTTTTCACTTGCCAATAAGCCACCAATGGGTTCAGAAATTGATAAAGAATTGTTTAAAATCAAAATACATTTTGTTAATTAATTCCCTACAATTTGATCTAGGCAAATCTACCAAACAGATTTCCTAGGGACTAAACTTCTAGCTTAATCTTCCTGCATGTAGCCACAGATGGGACTTCATGAAGTTGACATTATATGTTTGACAACTCTAAGTGCCTCTGTGCTAAACATGTACTAGCTTTGGAAAGGTGAAGATGGATACCGTAACCTTTGCCTTAGGCTAAATCATAATTGCAACACATCTGACAGAAATGAATTAGCAAAGCCAGGTCTAGATATGAGTGTTACACCTCCTATATTTATTTTCTATTGTTGTTATAACGAATTACCACAAACAATGCATAAAACACTACAAATTTGTTATCCCATGATTCCTGTCTCAAAGCTCTAAGGAAGAACACTTCCGTGTCTTCTCCAGGTACCACAGGCCAGGTCTGTGATCCCCTCCCATATTCCCTTCCATTTTCTTTTTTTTTTTTTTTTTTCTTTTTTTTTGTGGGTACCGGGGGGTCGACCTCAGGACCTCGTGCGCCAGCAGGCGCCCGTGCCGCTGAGCGATATCACCGGCCCCTTTTTCGTATGTGGGATCCGGGAGTCAAACTCGGGCCCTTGCGCTTGCAAGGCAGGCGCTTACGCCGCTGAGCCATCTCACCGGCTTCCCTTCCATTTTCAAAGCCAACATTGACAGAACCTGTTCTTCTCAGATCACACACTCTGACCTCCTCTTCTGCCTCTCTTCTCCACTTTTAAGGAACCTGTGACTACATTTCACCTGTCCAGGTAACCCTGAATAATCTCATCTGATTAAATAAGCCTGATTTTTTTTTTAATTTCAGAGCCATAAACTTTTGGAGGAAAAAGAACCTGACAAGTCAGGAGCAGAGTTGGGTATATTTTCATAAAATATAAGGCAGTCTTGAAGAACCCAAAAGAGCAAGTTAATTTTTTGTAACATTCCCTTGCCCCTAAATAAATACATTGATGTTGCAAATACAAGGAAAATGATGATTATGGGTTGTATGATATGAATATGGTATATACATATGTGGCAATCATGTGCTGACCCAGGCTGGAAGATGTATTAGGCACCTACTTTCTTAAATACATGGGCAATCTTTATGCCCATGGGCATATGGGCTCACTATTTATTCAAGTTTGTCTCTCACCAATTAGATGTAATCACCTAAGAAGTGAATTTTTGCTCCAACGACCATCCAAAGTGTGTTTAATTTTCTATAGGAACACCTCATCTAGCAATACAGAGGCTGTGGAAGCAGAAAATCTCCACAGTGAAGGCTTGTTAGGGAAACAGAACTTTCCCATGAGCCATATTCCCATTGTACAATTAATTACAAAGATATTCTGCTGAAACAAACTGGCTCCTCAATATAATAAAATTATACATAATTTCATAGAAAATATTTTAAAAATATAGATTTAAAGGAAAAAAAATGTAACTTTCATTAAACGTTACCACCAATACTCAAGCATTAACCTCAACAATTTACTACACTAAAAATAAGAAAATCATAATGCTGAAAGTGGAAAATATAGTCCTGAATCTTTGGCCACATTACCTACCTGCTTCATTTTTATTTCCATGAAAAAGGCAGAATTCCCTAAAACATCATCAGTTTCTAAATTTTATACAAACCTCAAACCACCAAAATACTCCAACTTAGTTTCTGTGGCCTTTACATTATAAAAAAAGGAACCTTTTCTAATCACTGAGTTTAAGAACCACTTTCCAGACACATTCATCTCCTGACAGGAATAGATACAGTTAGTATGTGATGACTCTTTTCTTAATGCATATACTGTGATGAAACACACACACAGAGGCATGGACACAGTAACTCCCTTCAGTTCTTGCCTTGCAGAAGAAAAAAAAAACAAGAAACACATGGCCTTGTATAAACTGAGGTGGAATTGTAAAGCATGAAGAAAGACTCTTTCACATTCAAAATGTTCTATTCTCTGACTTAACTGCCTAAACTCCTACAGAGTTCTAAATGAGATATAATATCAAAAATTTTTTCAGTGAATATTTATCTTCTATATATCTACGTAGACTTTCATCTATTTCCTTTAAGGTAATTGTCTGAGCATATATATATATATATATATATATATATATATATATATATGATGTGTTTAGCAATAATGAAATTTTCATTATGTTGTTGGAAATACCAACTCCCAGAAAATTTAAAAAACCACTACTATAACTGCATTCCAGAGAGTCCTTAATGTATATAATAGTGTATATAATGAGCTTTTCCGTATTGGGAAACCCCCAAAGTCTGATAGATTGTACCGTTGTTGGTTTTGCCATTCTTGCAAACCTATCGGTTTATTTATTTGGCTGAAAGATTAGCTTAATGGCTGTGTCACTAGTGATTTGACCACACCCCAAGGGTCGGAGTGAAGTCTGGAAAGTGCTAATTGTTCCTTTGCGGCTGCAGTTTCATTAGAAAATGTTTGGGCATCCCAATCACTGACAAAGAAAGATACTCCCAAAAGCTTTCAAGTGCCCCCCAATTCTATTCAGTCTGTGTTCTTTTTTACAGTGTGTAATTCATTATAAGATTGATAAGCATTAATCACAACATAACCTTGTTCTTTTTCCATGTTGCTCTCCCAATGGGAAAATTTCACTTGCAGCCATAAAACATGAACTCATGAGTTGCTGTATGTGTAACCAGGATAACTTTTCCTTGGCCAAACACATTCTCTCATGTAAATTCTCTTTGCAGACCAGTAGTATTTTCAAAAAAGCTACCCATGACTAATTGTAGATGGGACCCTACAACAGAGTGACAACACTTAACTTGCACAGGAATTCATACCAAAAAACACTCTGATTAAGCTCAATGAAAATTATCTTTAGGTTACCTTGCTAGAGACTGTGGAAGATAGAATTGCTCTGAGCAATGGAAAGGTTTCTTTTCCCACTCAGAGCCCCACAGTGATGCATCTGGGGCTGGTTGGAAGGCCTGAAGCAGAGGAATGATGCAGTATTTCTCCAACACACACTGGGAAGAACACTTCAGACAGCACTGTGTGCACCACACAAACCAAATGGAAGCAATCTTTGCCTTGGGAACAGAACACCATCCATCTAAAGAATGTTCCCATTCATATGGCCTTGCAGAATACAGATGAATCTTAAATCAGAATCAGTTTATTACATGATTCACAAGTTAGAATTCAGTGTCTACCCTGCCTTCTTCCCTAGAACATGATTTTAAATAAGAAATTCAGTTCAGATTTTAATATTCCTTCAAGTGGGCTTTTTCCTAGTGAAATTTAAATAATTAAAAGCAAACAGACCCACAGTCATTAGCCCTCATCCTTCTGGCAGTATTTTGTATTATGGGTATGTTTATTTTTCCAAAATCAATGGAATAGACCCATACTATCCCTTTGCCTTAACAAAAGTCTAATATATGTTTCTTACATATAAATAAAACCCTGATTTTAGGATATTAACCATTGGAAAGTATCACATCAACTAAACTAAATTATTCACAACCAGTAAACTGGTTAGAAGAATTTTTTTTCTTAGAACTACCTCTAGTATGTCCATGACTGACTAACTTAACTAGTAAGAAAAACTCTAGTCACGACTAGCTAGAGGAAAAAGAAAGTTTTATTATAAATAAAGTATACTCGTTTCAAAATTTTACAGAATTTAGAATCATTGATTTAAGGGTTTTCACAGAATCTATTTTACTTCTGAACATCTGCAATGCTGGTCACTAATTTCTTCTTGTAAAAATCTATTCATTTATTTGTAATCCACAGAACATTTCCATTCTTCCTTTGCACACACTGAACCAAATATAATTCTTGTCGTTTCCATCATCTCAGAAAATAAATAAATACCTCATATGCAAACCTATTTAATTTCAGCTAAAAGAAGAATGTGGCGGGGAAACAAGGCACATATGCATAATAAAAAAACATTATAAATCTTATCATTACTGAAATGGTTGTCCTTTAGAACCAATGCATTTCATTAAATTGAAGGCATATCAAAGTATGTGGTATGACTGAAAAGGAAGTAAAATCTTCTGATAGATAGTGTGCATGTTTCTAAACATATTCCCAAGGAAGTTAATGAGAACTTAGGCTTAATTTTTCTTACAATGCATTCTGACCCAAGGTTCTTCACAAAAGGAGTCTGCCATAGTTTCAGAATAAAAAGCCAAAAGTTTTCTTTATTGTAGTTCTCCTCTAACCACAGAAAATAGAAAGCATTGACCAAATTGCCCCAGTGTCTATTCACTTAAAAGAAAATTACACTCAAACAAAGTCAAAAAAATTACAAAAAATTTTATCGATTTCCTGCAAGGGAGGATTCAGTGCTACAAATGACACTTAAGTGAGTTTCTGGGTGACTTTGCTATTTGCACCTCTGTAGAACAGCAAAGTCCTTCTAGAAGTAGGTAAAAACAGCATTGTCACCCCTCTTACAGACTCCTTTTAAGGGATCATTAAGAAGCCAGAGTTCAGCCTCACTCAGGGGCTCCCCAAATCTGTTTGCACCATAGAATTATTTGGGGAGCTTTTAAAAAATTCAGTGCCCTGGTCGTGCTCCCTAGCAGTTCTTATACAGTATAACGGGATCAGAGGCCAAAATTTTTTAAATTTCTCCAAGTGATTCTGGTCAGCCAATCTGGTAAACTATCAACAGTATTAATGAGTACTGTTCTCTTAATGACAAGCTAGCCAAATTTGTATTGGTACTAATTTATTATGTCTACTCCTGCAGGCTCTCTCGCTGAAAGTCTGCAACTTATAAGATTCCAATATGCACTGTCCACTTATAGTCTTGCCTTCCTTTTCAAAAACCATTGTGATGTTGGAAAAGAAAAAGGAAAAAAAGAAATCAGGTCTTCCACTAATATTCTTTAGCTTTTAAGATAATACCTACTTATCTTTTCCAAAGACATCTTCTGAACTCTTAAATTGTATCACTCTTAAAGTTGCTTTTAAACTCTTAAAGTTGCTTTTAAAAAGCAACTTTGTAGAAATGAATAGCAGGGATCTGATCTCAGTGACCCCGCCCTCCCGCATCAGCCACTCCTCACCTCCTGAGGCTCTTCAGTAAGAGCAAAGTTACCAAGTAGCAAACTTATAGAAATTTCATAGCAGAAATTAAAAATCAATTTGTAGCTTCTGCCTAAGCTCAAGCTACCTGTCATATAATTAGAATCAGTTAGCCTTGACTGTCTGTGTCCAGCTGCAGTTTTTAGATAATGTGCTAGGTCAGTCTGACTGACTGAGTCCAGTTGTAATGTCTGCATTTTCCTCCCCAAAAGGATATGTTTATAGTTTTCCAGCTTGCTTCAAGGACTTTGGGCCCAGAGCAGAACCACCTGCTCAAGGACACACTGAACTTTACCTGCTCAGCTCAGATCCTCTCCTTTCCTCCCCAGAATTTTATAAACAATTCCTTATGAGTAAGACTACTTAGAATAAGCTTACCTGGCAACCTATGATTTCATTCATGTAACCAATCATGTAATAACCTGCAATCAGCTTGTACTTCCTGCTTGCTAAAATGTATTTAAACTGAACTCTGAACTGACTCCAGGCTAGTGATTTGGACTTGGTTCCCACTAGCCTGCTGATGTCACAATAAAGTTGCCTTCCAGCCTCCTCGGTGCAGAGCGTTTTCCTTTCGGTCCTGGTTTATTTTTCTTCCGCAACATTCTTGGTGTGTTGGCCGGGAAAACACAGTGTTGACCCTTTTTAGGGTCACCACTGGAGGCTTGCTGCTCGCAGCAGGACTCACTCTAGGGCTTGCAGATGGGACGGCATGCCCTCCACCTCTTTTTGGAGTCTCCTCAGCCATCAAGGAGTGGGAGCTCCTGTGCAACAGCAAAGACCTCACTGGACCAACAGGAAGAAATGGAACACGACTGGTTTGGGCCCTCAGAGAGGGTAGTACCCCTGGGACGTCCCTCAGACAATCTGCCCGTCTGTCTGTCAGTTTTCCAAACCCCTTCATGGGACAAAGGAGGCACTGATCATGCCTCACCTGTGTAGACACATCAGTCAGGTCAGTCAGGTTCAGTTCCAGTTTCAGGTCGATTTTGCCCTTGGGATTCGGGGTTGGAATGTATTAACCTCTGTATGCATGTGTGTGAATGTGAAGACTGAGTGTGAACAGACGATGTAAGCAATAGGTTGTTGCATCTGTGCTCCATGATGAAAAGACCCCCACAGGGTCTCAGAGTTACGGAGCTTGAGTGGGTCAGATCTCTGTGGTTCCATAGTCACATCTAATGGGCTCAGTGGTGACACAATCTCTGTAATGGGGGTCTAACCTGGTACAGGGTTTGTACATACATGCCTATTGCCCTTGACAGACCTATTCCCTGTGATGGGAGAAGCCAGAACCAACAAGTGAGTGGTCTCTCCTTCGGGAGGGGCACCCACCCTTTGTCTGTCATGACACCATTCAAGGGCACCACACACACCATAAGGAGTCAGTATGGGTACACGCCAGAGTAAGCTCACTGGGTTAGAATGCATGCTAGAGAACTTCAAGAAAGTCTTCTCAGAAGAATATGGGGAAAATGAAACTGCAGTGGCTCCACACTTTCTGTGAGATCGACTGGCCACGCTTATGCCCTGCTTGGCAACCAGAGGGAACCCTGAACATGGGAATCATCTGCCAAGTCTGGGACAAAGTGACCTATCCTTCACTGAAAGGCCACCCTGATCAGTTTCCTTATATTGACTCATGGTTAGAACTGTGTCAAAATCCTCCACCATGGCTCCATGCTTGTGCTTGTCAAGACAAGGGAACTGTCCTGGTGATCAGAGCCAATCAGCAAGACTGGAGGCCCCCTATAAAGAAAGCTCCAAAGACCAAAACAAACAAAATTTACCCCATTCTGCCTGATAATCCAGAAGAAGATTTTCCTCCTCTGCCCACAGGCAGCAACCCTGACTTGCTAGGCCCTCTACTGCCACCCCCAGACGCAGCTGCGGTTCCTGACCAGCCATCAGCCATACTGCCAGATTCTTCTACTCCATCCCCACTGACTGCACCACTGTTGTCTAGCCCCCAAGAGCCACCTGCACCAAGTCCCATTGGTCACCAACTCTGCTTATCACATCTCCCCTCATGGACAGGAGCTCTGCTTGGACCTTTGATTGCCCTCCTGACAGTCCTTCTTTTAGGCCCTTGTGTGATTCTCATTCTGACTCACTTTCTGACTGAATGCTTTGAAACTATACACCACCAACTCCGTCTAAAGGTTACTTCCCCTTACCAGCTCCTTAGTACAGAGGAAACTGGGGAAACTGAGGAAGAAGAATCTTCTCCATAATAAAAACATGGGGGGAATGTAACAGCAAAGTTACCAAGTAGCAAATTTATAGAAATTTCATAGCAGAAATTAAAAATCAATTTGTAGCTTCTGCCTAAGCTCAAGCTACCTGTCATATAATTAGAATCAGTTAGCCTTGACTGTGTCCACCTGCAGTTTTCAGATAACGTGCTAGGTCAGTCTGACTGAATCCAGTTGTAATGTCTGCATTTTCCTCCCCAAAAGGATATGTTTATAGTTTTCCAGCTTGCTTCAAGGACTTTGGGCCCAGAGCAGAACCACCTGCTCAAGGACACATTGAACTTCACCTGCTCAGCTCAGATCCCCTCCTTTCCTCCCCAGAATTTTATAAACAATTCCTTAAGAGTAAGACTACTTAGAATAAGCTTACCTGGCAACCTATGATTTCATTCATGTAACCAATCATGTAATAACCTGCAATCAGCTTGTACTTCCTGCTTGCTAAAATGTATTTAAACTGAGCTCTGAACTGACTCCAGGCTAGTGATTTGGACTTGGTTCCCACTAGCCTGCTGATGTCACAATAAAGTTGCCTTCCAGCCTCCTCAGTGTGGAGTGTTTTCCTTTCGGTTCTGGTTTGTCTTCTGCAACACTTCAAAGTTTTCTTTGAGGCCTGAAGATTAACTTAAACTTGTCCTATTGCCTTGTGCAGCTTGAATGGGCAATGTCCAGAGATTATGAAAATATACATTTGTCAGGTGTTACCTAATATTTGTCCTAATCAATTTGACCATACAAACCTAAAGTCTAGCATCAAATTTAAAAATAAGCAAAATAGTAACTAATTATCCAAAAAAAGTTGACTATATCAGGTATCTAACTGGTGTAGTAGAAAGAGACTGGTTGCCAGTATTGGGCTAACATACGAATGAATCCTAACTCTACTGTTCTACCTGTCTCAAGCCATTCTTGGAAAGTTTCTCAATTTTCTAAGCCAAAATTCCTTTATCTACATAATGGAAATGGTGATGCCAACCTGATACTGTTATTTGAAGATGAAATGAGCTGCTATATGGGAACCTCTGTAGTCATAATAAATGTTCAACAATTATGAAAATGATAGGCTTTGGTATCGGAGAAACTTGGGCTTTTATTCCAGCCCTATCTTAAAAAAATCTGTGGCTTTAGGGAATTCCTTACATATTCTACACCTCAATTTCATCAACTAGAAAATGGACATAATAATAACACCTACTCCCTTTAGTGGCTCTAATGAGTAATACATGCAGTGCATTTCATATATTCCACATGTTGGCACTTGGGAGTCATTAAATGGCATCTATTTCTTACTTTCCTCCCCAGTTTGCTGTCATTAAATGGCATCTATTTCTTACTTTCCTCCCCAATTTGCTTTCAAAATTTCAGGAAGAAATTTACTTGGTTTACAGAGAATGAGTTCTCATTCTCCTGTCACAGATAAAGACACTGAGGGAAAAAAGATTAGATGATTTGCTTAAGGTTACACAGCTAGTTAGTGACAGAGCTAGGTCTCTAAATATTGTCTTCCCTGTATGGTAATATTATTCAGATATCCCTCAACAGAGATGAATGTGATACATCCAAACCACTGAGAAAACCATTCTTTAATTACCCTCATGACTAGAGAATGTTTTGATGGTTGATTAAAATAAAAGCAACCAGATTGCTTGCATATTATGAAATACTACTATCAAAACAGACCAGTACAACTCTGTAACTCTTCATTGCAGAATAAAAGCCAAAAAAAAAAACAAAAAACAAAAAACTAAATCTGGTTAAGAATCAGGAAATAGTATTATTTTTCCTCCAAATGTATATGAACATAGATTCTCTGGATCTCCCTACACATTTTGGGGGGTTTTCAGCTGTATCTAAACAGAAAGCAAACTCTCCTTGTCTACCAGCAAGTGGAAAACAAATCCACAGGGAGTACAGTGAGACCTCACAGGGTGAGCAATGACGGATGTATAGTTGGGAGCTACTCTCTATGCTCTAAACTGAAGACAAGTCCGCAGAGAGGGGGTTGGAGGAACTCTGCATAAAACTTGAAAAGCGAGCTATGCATATTCTAGAATCCATTTGGACTTCTCTGTCATTTACCAAAGATTTCATCCTAAGTAGTTTCTGGCCAGAGTAGAGAGCAGCAAAAGGCTGCATGGCTGATTTTTCTTAAATTAAAAATAAGAGAAGTTTATGCTTTTCGAATTGCACAGTCCAGATGGGGTTTTCCATCCTGCATGCTCTTTTGGTTGTAGCCACATCTTGCCTATGGTTTTTGTGGCAGGACACACTCACCAGTCAGCAATTTCACCACTACTTGGATCCAAATGAGCTATGGAGAAAGAAATTAGGGTGAATGGAGAGGCCACAGCTGGGAGAGATCAGCCACACTCAATAGGCCTTGTCCCAAATACATAAACAGAGCAGACAGAGGAAAGGAGAGTGGAGAAACAAAATACTGAGGTTTCAAGGGCAGTATCTGGGGCCTGTGAAGCATGCCTAACCACATAAAATGAGCCTACAGGTTCTAACCCAATTGCTGAAAATCCCTGAGTGTCTCTAAAAAGGTTGCTATTAAATTTCTCACCCAAAACATTCAAATGTTTTCTGATACCACAAAACGTTTTTTCATGCACTTAAACTGTTCCTTAAATACCTAACTGAAAGGAGAGGATCATTTATTAAGTTTATTCTCATGTAGGAAAGTATCTCCTTTAATAATGGACTGTGTTCTCTGGGTTTTGAGTTCTTGCGGTGGTTATAAATCTCTATCTTTACTGTAGCTTTTAGTTGAAAATTTCTAGGATTCAAAATTCACGAGGACCACAATTGTACCCTGTTTATTAAAAGAAACATTAAAGAATGTAACATGTCTTTCATAGCATATTGCATTTGCACCTGAACTGTAAAAGGAAACTAATGCCTTCAGCAATGGATTATGGCTTTTTAAGTACCACTTTCCTTGCATAATACTGCAATAAAAAAAGAAAGCATCCAAAGGAGATATCATTATTTTTTTACTAAAGAGTGGAGGATATTTTTTTAACTCTATAGTTGTGGTTTATGTTCATCCACATGCTGTGAAACACTAAGTTGTTCTTTTTTCATTCTGCCAAAAGCCAAGTGTCATAATTCCATTGCTCTTTCTCTTTCCTCTCTGTCATGAAGTATGCATGTCATCTTAGCCTCTACCTAGAATGAACAAAATTGGAAATAAAAGTCTTCCCCATGATTCTACCAACTCAAGATGCTTTTATGATGTATAATGTAATTGGGACCTCTCCAGAAATTAACACTAAATGTTAACTGTGGCCCATGTCCACACCAAAGGCAAAGGTAAGTAAGCTCTGAGCAGTGCTCACCATGATTGTTTAAAAATGTATAATTTTTTAAAATATTAGTCAAAGCTTCTAAAAGTGAAGGCAGTTATACAGTGTTCTTCTATTTTTTTTTTAATTAGTACCTACTTGCCATACATAATGATCACATTTGTCTTAGGGAATTTGTACCTGTACATAATATATCTTAATTCTTAAAAAAAAAGAAAAAGTCTTCATTTTTAATCTTTTTCTTCTTAAAAAAGACCAAAAAAAAAAAAAAAAAAGAAAAAAGAAAAAAAGACAGAAGGGGAAGAAAGAAGAGATAAGAAAGAGGAGGAAAAAGCAAACTACTGTCTTATGCTTCCAGTTGGAACATGCTGACATTCCCAAAGAGAAGATACACTGAGGGACTTAAGTTGTTCCTACCCTGAGAACCCATAATTCCAGGTCTGGGAATATATTCTAAATCTGAGATTCAAGCAAAGATTTCTATACCATTTTTCATATAATGATGATATATAAGAAACTACATCAGTATTCAAAAATAGAAGAAAGATTAAATCAATTATGAAAAAAGATTAAACCAATTATGAAAAAATATTAAATCAATTATGGCATAGGGCCAGGGATATAGCTCAGTGGCACAGAGCTTGCCTGGCAAGTGCAAGGTCCTGAGTTTGATTCCCAGTACCAAAAAAAAAAAAATTATGGCATAGGAGAGATTGAAAAATATTAATATTAGAAAATACTGTAAGGTACTGTTATATTTTTTAAATGATACAGAACTAATTATAAATATGATTCTACTGTTATAAATATATATTTATATATGTATGTTTACTGATTTATAGATATATATACAAATAGAAACAGAATGGATGAAAATATATGATATTTGTTTGATATTCTCTATAACTCATAAATTTTGTAGAATGTATACAGATTGATGCTAAAATGAGGGAAGGGAGAATTAAAAAATATCCTAAAACTTTCACAGTTGAATATCCTGAAGAATATTTAAATCATACATTTTAGAGCTGAAAGGAATCCATCTGGCCTGTTTTTTTATTAAAAAATTGAGGTATTTTTCAGATGAGGCCTAGATATCTTCATTGAGTTATCTGAGGGAATAGTTGATAAGTAGAAAAGATTCCACCTCTTTTTAATTGAATAAAGGACAATTTATATATCATAGGAATATTTGAAAGTGCTATTTCAAGGACCTTTATTCACCCACCTTCTCCTTGTAAATTCCTTCTGGTTACCAAGAACAAGTTTTAAGAATTTAGATGAATAATCAGAGTCCACAAAAACAAAGAATTTGAACTGAGTGGGCCCAGGATCACCTGTTGCCCTTGGAAAAAGAATGAGATGACTGAGCATGCGGGACTTCTTCAACTAGAGTAGCACCATTATTATCTATTTTAAACAGTGAGTTTTAGGTTTGATTCCTCCAAAAGAAGACCAGGATTTGGTTACAAAAATATTTTACTTGAGAGTCAAACTCAGGAAACACTGTGGGGAAAACAGAGAGTGTCAGGGAACAAAAGAAACTATAATCAAAATACATTATAGACACTGAGCTCCCACCCAATAAAAACATGTAAAACTATCAGGAGTACAGAAGAAAGAAAGTAATAAGGGGAAATTATTAAAGTATGTTATACACATGTACAAACCTGCCAAAAATAAAACCCATTAATCTGTATACTAATATGCACTAATTTTAAAATATGAGGAAAAAAATGGAAAAAAGTGTTAAATGAGACAATTACCACTGTGGACAAAGAGGCATCATCTGGCTAGGACCCTCACAAACTATGGAATATCTCTTAAAATTGTTTCACTTCAGGAAAGAATACTGAAATGTGGTTTTAAAAAAACTGTGGTGAATGTTTACATTTTTTTAAATAATGTATTATAATACAAGAAATGTTGCCATTAGCCTTCCTAAAAATACTCCCTCTCATTTCAAGCACATCTATTCCATCTTTCCTGCCATTTTTTTGAAGCAGTTCTGGAAGTCCTCTTTCATGAGTGTCTTTAGTTGTACTATGATGGCTGCCTCAGTCTCCTGAATCTATTCAAAACATTTACCTTTCATGGTCTTTTTGACTTTGGAGAAGATCCAGAAATCACATGGTACCAGATTTAGTGAATAAGGTGGATGAAGACACATTGTAATGTTTTTCCATGCCTGCCTTTCCGTTAGATGCCACTCGGCAGCAGCATTCACCATATTTTCAATCACATTTCTTAAAGACATGAGTCACGACTTCTGGAATTGCTTCAGAAAGTGGCAAGAATGGTGGCATCAGTATGTTCGAAGTGAGAGAGAGTATTTCAAAGGACATTAATGGCAATTTGACTTTTATTGTAATAATACTTTTAAATTAAACCATTAACCATACATTTTGATCACAACTTATATTTATCTACCAACTCTTGCCCCACGCTGATTGAAGAGCCTTTAAGGGTTAATTCACGAGTACTGAACTGCCAAGATGAAGTATCCTTCTGGAAATTGTGCTAGGCTGCAAGACCTAGCCTTCACCGAGCCTTCAAGAGTTCACTTAAAAATCATGGCTAACAAATAATTTAAACATCATTGTCAAGTTCATGCTTTTCTTTTTCAAAGAAAAGGAAATTGAGAGGCAGAAAAGTCAAATAGTTGGCCAATATCACATGGCATATTAGTAGCAGAAGCAGGAGTAGATCAATCCTGGTTTCCTAACTTTTCTCACTTCTTAAACTACACACCTAAAATCATGGAGAGAACACAGGCTTTGAGACAGATTAGAACTGATGGTCAATCTACTCTTCCTTGTCCAAAACCTTGGGCCAGCTATTCAATCTATCTGAAACTCAGTTTTCTGGTTTGGAAAAGTAAAAATAGGGCCCTCCCTTCATGGCTGCCGGGATCCAGGTAAATAGCACAGGAAAGCTCAGAGACCCCGGCCTCTCCTTTCCCCACTTCTGGGATCCAGGTGAACTGTGCAGGAAGACACAGAGACTGGCAAGAAAGTCAGCCACACAGTACAGTCCCCAGCCAGGGCACACGGGATGGACAGGTAGGACTAGCCACGTGAAAATGTCAGAAGCAACAGTAACAATATGAGCCAAAAGGTGGTAAGTTAGATGAACAATCGTTGTGCTTGGAAACAAAGTTGCACAGAATAGAAGCAGGCAGGTGGGGCTTCCATTTTTTGCTTTTTTTCTCTTTTTCTGTTCTTTTTTCTTATCTTTTTTCCTCTTTTCTAAATGGCTGGGGAAAAATTCAGCCACGGAAAACTAATCCCATTCCCCAAACCCAGAGACCAAGTTCAGACAATCACTTGCTTACTCCTTCATTCTTTCCCTTCTACCCTCTTCTCTAGTTTCCCAAAGCTTGCTTGATCATCTTTTTTCCTCCAGCCTAGCTTCTACTTTCTTTTCAGTTATCTTTGTTTTATACACTGTCTTCCCTAAATTTCCCCACCACATGGTAAAACCACTCTACCAAGAAGATACCCTTTGCATACAAGCTCCCAATTTATGATTGCTTCTGTAATTGTAGATTTTACTCCTATGGTTAAAAGTACAAAATTAATAGTTGCCACAGATTGACAGTGTCTAAACTCTGCTACATGCTATTGTTGTAGCTAGTTATACTACTTTAACAAGGATGTCATATCTGTTTTAATCAGTTTTTGTCACTTCTATAACAAAACTGGGAAGTTCTAGGGTAATAACCTCACCACACCCCAGCAGCAAAGGACTGGTGACTGAACCAGACAGATATCAACATCCCACTCTTAATTAATTGGAAAGGTAGATCTTGGGACAGACACAAACCAAGAACATCCTACACACAGAAGTCATCCCCAAAGAACAAGCTTTACCTAGAGAGGCCTTGATACAAGTGATATAGCTACCTACTAGAAAAACGTAGAGGGATCAACACAGAAAAAAATAAAAAATTTTGCAATAGAAAAGGACAAGACACAGAAGCAAAATGCAACCTCAGACTTCCAGCCCACCCAGAACAAGTCAAGGAGACATTGAGATAGAGGAAAATGGAAGACACACACCTGACATTTCTGAAATGATAGCAACCAAAGTAAAGAAACAAATCCATGAGGCTATAGAGGAAATCAGATCAGAAATAATATCTCAGGTAAAAAAAAAAAAGAAATGTCAACGCTTATAAAGAAATTGCTCAGCAAATCTGGAGTAGAGATAGATAAAAAAAAATAGATGATGATAGGAAGAGGACTGAAACCATGAATGATCAATATAGGAAAGAGAAAGAATGCATGAAACAGATTCAAACAGATATCCAGGAAATTCAAAATTCTATTGCAAGTTGGCAAAACCACTTAAACAAAACTGAAAATAGACTTTCAGACCTTGAAGACAGGATCTCAGCTAGCAATCAGGAAAGGAAATATCTCTTGAAAATAAAAGATCAGGAAATAACAATTCAACAACTGGAAGATGATGCAAAGAAAAATAATATAAGAATAACTGGTGTCAAAGAAGGAGCAGGAGTCAAAACAAATGACATTAAAAAAACTATTTGCAGAAGTAATATCACAAAATTTCCCAAGCATGGGAAAAGAATCTGACATACAGATAAGTGAGGCATATAGAACTCCAATTAGTCATAACCAAAATAAATCTACACCCAGACACAATAATCAAGATCCCAGAAATTCAGCACAAGAACAGACTCTTCAAAGCTGTTAGAGAAAAGAAACAGATCACCTATAAAGGAAAGCCCATCAGAATCATGGCAGACTTTTCAACACAAACCCTCAAGTCAAGAAGAGCTTAGAGTGAAGTATTTCAAATCCCAAAAGAAAACAACTTCCAACCCAGACTGATGTACCCTGAAAAACTATCTTTCAAAATTAATAGAGAAACAAGATACTTCCATGATAAAGAACAACTGAAGAAATTCATAACCACCAAACAAACACTACAAAAGGTACTGAAAGATATTATAGACAGAGATAAAAATGACCACAACTCCAAAAACAACAACAGAAATAAACCACCAAGCAGGGCAAGCAATTAAACAGACAAGAAAAGTAGGGAACCAACAGCAGGAAAATAACATGGCAAAGATAGGCCAGCACATATCAGTTATAACCATCAATGTAAATGGCCTCAATTCAACAATCAAAAGAAACAGACTGGAAGAGTGCATCAAGAAACAAAATCCAACAATATGCTCTGTCCAAGAAACATATTTAACTCAAAAGAAATTCATAGATTGAAAGTCAAAGGATGGAAAACAAACTTCCATGAAACAGGAACCGAGAAAAAAACAGGGGTAGCTCTTCTGTTTGTAGACAATGTGAACTTCAAACTAAGAATGATCAAAAGAGATAAAGAAGATCACTACATACTTGTTAGGGAAAAACTTCAAGAGGAAGAGATAACAATCATAAATATATATGTGCCAAATACGGGAACACCCAAATATGTGAGATAAATATTAATAGACTATTTAATTTATAATATTAATATTATAAGATAAATATTAATGAAAAATCAAGCAATAACATAATTGTAATGGGGGACCTTAATACCCAATTGTCACAGAGACATAGATCAACTAGACAAAAACTCAGCAAAGAAATATCAGAACTGAACCAAACCCATGAACAAGTGCACTGAGTAGACATGTACAGTGTTCCACCCAGCAACATCAGAATAAACATTCTTCTCAGCTGCACATGGAACGTTCTCTAAAATAGACCATATACTAACCCGTAGAACATGCTTCAGTAAATGCAAAGGAACTGAAATTATCCCATTGGTAATTAATATCAAAAGAAGCCACAAAAACTCCATAAACACATGGAAATTAAGTAACACCCTCCTGAACAACTAATAGGTCACAGATGAAATTAAAGAAGAAATAAAACAATATTTTCAATCAAACAAAAATGCAAATACAACTTACCAGAACCTGTGGGAGCAATAAAAGCAGTCCTAAGATGGAAATTTATAGCAAAGAATTCTCACATTAGACAAACAGAATGAGGGCTGGTGATATAGCTCAGCGGCATAAGCGCTTGCCTGGTAAGCGTGAGGTCCTGAGTTTGACTCCCAGTACCCGTATAGAAAAAAAAAAAAAAAGAAAAACAGAATGAGCACAAATAAACAACCTAATGCTGCACTTCAATCTTCTAGAAAAAGAAGAGCAAGTCAATCCCAAAGCCCATTCAAGGGAGGAAATTATAAAGATCAGAGCAGAAATTAATGCAATTGAGACTAAGAAAACAAAGAATTAATGAATCAAACAGTTGGTTCTTTGAAATAATAAATAATATTGATAACTCCCTAGCCAACCTTACAAAAAAAAGAAAGAAAAAACTCATATTTATGCGATAAGGAATGAAAAAGGTGAAATCACTATAGATCCTGTGGAAATTCAGAAAATCATCAATATCTTATTAGAAAATCTTTACTCACATAGAATGGAAAACACAGAAGAAATGGACAGATTCCTAGAAACGTATGAATTACCAAAGCTGAATCAAGAAGATATAAAAATTCTGAATAACCCAATATCAGTTAATGAAATTGAATAATTAAAAACTTACCAACAAAGAAAATCCCAGGTCCTGATGGATTCACTGCTGAATTCTACAAGAAATATAGAGAAGATTTAACACCAATACTCCTCAAACTCTTTAATGAAATTGAAAGGGAAGCAATTCTCTCTAACTCATTCCCAGAGGCAAGTATTACCCTAACACCAAAACCAGAGAAAGACCCAACCAAAAAAAGAGCTACAGGCCAATCTCCCGAACGAACATAGATGCAAAAATCCTTAATAAAATGCCAGCAAACAGAAGGTAGCAAATCATCAAGAAAATTATACACCATGACCAAGTGGGATTCATCCCAGAAATGCAGGAATAGCTCAACATATGCAAATCAGTAAATGGAATACACCATATCAACAGAGCCAAAGACAAAAATCACATGATCATATCAATAGATGCAGAAAAAGCTTTTGATAAAGCCCAACACTCATTCATGATAAAAACCCTACAGAAAATCGGAATAGATTGTTTTCACCTCAATCTGATAAAAGCCATCTAAGACCAACAGCCAACATCATACCAAACAGACAAAAACTGAAAGCTTTCACTCTAAAATCAGGAACAAGACAAGGATGTCCACTATCACTGCTCCCATTCAATATAGTTCTGGAAACATTAGCCAGAACAATTAGACTAGAGAGAGAATTAAAAGGAATAAGGATAGGAAAGGAAGAAGTTAAAAAATCACTATTTGCAGATGACATGATACTACATAGAGGACCCCAAAAACTCCACCAAAAGACTTCTAGAATTAATAACGAAATTCAGTAGCATAGCTGGGTACAAAGTTAACACTCAAAAATCAATAGCATTCCTGTATACAAACAACAAACTCACTGAGAGAGAAATTAGGGAAACCACACCCTTCACAATAGCATCCGAAGAAATGAAATACTTAGGAATCAATCTAACAAAGTAAAAAATCTATATATTGAAAATTACAGTACTCTGAAAAAAGATTTTGAAGAGGATAGCAGAAAATGGAAAGATATCCCTTGCTCATGGATAGGAAGAACCAACATTGAGAAAATGGCCATGCTCCCAAAACTCTTATACAGATTTAATGCAATCCTGATCAAAATACCATTAGCATACCTACAGATCTAGAGAAAACATTCCCAAAATACATTTGGGAACAGAAGAGAACTAGAATAGCAAAGGCAATCCTGGGCAACAAAGGCAAGGCAGGAGGCATCACAATCCCTGACTTGAAATTAGACTACAAAGCTACTGTGATAAAATCAGCATGGTACTGGTAAAGAAAAAAACAGACCTGAGGATCAATGGAAAAGATTAAAAGATGTAGACTCAACTACAAACACACTCAGCCACCTTATCTTTGACAAAGGGGCCAAACATTTTCACTGAAAGAAAGATTGCCTCTTTAATAAATGGTGCTGGAAAAACTTGCTTTCCACAGGCCAAGGACTAAAACTAGACCCATGTCTATCACCATGCACACTAAAGTCAAAATGGATCAAAGATCCAAATATTAAAACAGAAACACTAAATCTACTGGAAGAGAAAGTAGGTAGAAATCTTGAAGAATAGGGATAGACAGAGAGTTCATGAACAAAAACCAGACTTCATGGGAAATACTTCAAAGAATCAACAACTAGGATCTCATCTTATTAAGAAGTATGTGCACAACAAAAGAAATTGCCAACAGAGTGAAAATAAAACCCCACAGATTGGGAAGAAATTTTAGCCAACTGTCCCTCAGACAAAGGACATATAAAGAATTGAAAAAAATCACATCCCCCAAATTCAAAGACCCAAACCAAAAATGGGCATCTGAGATGAATGCGCACCTCTCAGATGAAAAAATACAAATGGCAAATAAATACATGAAAAAATGTTCAACATCATTGGTCATTTGAGAAATGCAAATTAAGACAACACTGAGATTCCATCTCACCCCAGGAAGAACTGCTATCATCAAGAAATCAACCAGTAACAAATTCTGGCAAGGCTGTGGGGAAAAAGAAACACTTCTCCACTGCTGGTGGGAGTGTGGTCTGGTACAACCCTGTGGAAATCAGTGTGGAGATTTCTCAAAAAACTGGGATTAGAGGTCACATTCGAGCCAGCTATTCCCCTTCTGGATATTTTCCCTGAATAATTAAAAACATCATACCACAGGCATACATGTGCACCCATGTTTATAGCAGCACAATTTGTAATCGCTAAATCTTGGAAACAACCCAAATGCCCATCAACTGAGGAATGGATATAAAAGACGTGGTACTTTTATACAATGGAGTACAACTCAGCTATAAAGAAGGATAAACTCAAGGCTTTTATAGGTAAATGGATGCAACTGGAGACAATACTTATATGTGAAATAAATCAGACTCGCATGTGTAAACATCATATTGTCTCCCTAGTGTAAGAAACTGAAAGAGTAAATAAGATCCAAAATATACAATAGATATTGTGAAAGAGAAAGAAACTGCTCAAAAGGAAAGAACAACTGTGATGGGGGAAAGGAGACAAGAAGGAAGGAAAAGAAAAATATATATATATATACACACAAGATGGCTAAGACAATTATACTACTAATTTCTTTCAGTTCACTGAAAAGAACAGTTTGTGCTTATATTGTTTGACGAATTTTGCAAGCCTATATCTTATAATCTGAGCAACAACTTTGAAGATAACAATATGAATATATTAACCATTGTTGATTTCCTATTATCTTATTTTGATATTCTGTATCATTATTTTTATTGGTTTTTTCTCTTTAAAATACTAAAAAAAATGAAAGTAAAAACACAGTAAATGTTTGATATGGACACTTTCATTAAGTATGAATTCTTTCCCAGCAGCTTTAGAATATCAAGCAGCCTTCCACTGGGCCAGGTCATTAGGCAGAGCTGCTACAAGCAGCTCTTGACTATTTCTATCATGTGAATAAACCAAAAAACATTAATTGCAAACTATAGTCTATCATTTGCCATTCACTGTAGTCTATCCCAAAACACTCTTATTTTATTGTCTTGGGTGACAATTGGCTAGCTTCTATAACTTTTAGGTATATTGCAGATGAATAATTTTTGCATATAATAAAGTAAATAAATGAATGTATGTTAATATTATAACATTTACAGTTTATAACAATAATTAACAGTACAACTTTGAGGGCATACTATACATCAAGCAACATTTACAGCAGACTTCACACACATTGTCCGGTAAATGTCAATCCTCATACTTTTCAGGCACTAATACTAGGCCCATTTTACTAATGAGAACAGTGAAACCTATTGAAGATAAATATTTTGCCCGTGATTATGTAATTACAATATAAATTAATGTTAGCCCCAACTTCAATCTGAATGACTCCAGAACTGGTGTTTTCCAGAACTACTCTACTCCCTTCTATACTGATGGAGACTGGAAAGACCATATTTACACAAATATACATGATCTGCAAACCATCTACTGTAATCTAGGCTAAGGAAGTGCTCCAAACATTGGTAGTGGGTGAGTAGATATAACCCACCTTCTGCCTTAAAAGTTCACCAGCATAGTGCATCACAATCTTGTCATTCCCAGTCACCTTTGAAGCCAGACAGATCTATGTTCGAATTCTGTCCCAGCACTTCGTATCTGCATTGTGTGAAATAATTGGATTTACTTTCATGTGATTTGGTTTCCAATGATGTTCAATCTGCACTGTTATAAAAATGAATGAAGGTATCTTTCAAGAGCGTGAGATATAATATGAGCTTTAAAAAGCTTACTTTGAAATTACTACTTCCAATTGTCTGCAATTATTCCATATACATTAAATAACTGGAATGCTCTGGAATTGAGATTGCTGTTCGTTGCTCAAAGCATGTGAAAATGACGCTACTGCCTTAACTAAATTCCCCTTGTTCTGAGTATTTGTCATGGCTAAAATGTGCTAAACATTTACACAAAATTAAAAAATATGTATATAAATATACAACTAGAGAGACAGAATATTGTACACATAAATGTTATCCATATGTGTTCGTGAATTGACATGTATAAATAAAATAACTAACTTGCTTCTGCTTTACATAGGTTGTTAAAACATGCAATCTTTACTGCTATAACAACATAACAAATTTGTTACTTATCTTGAAAGATAATGTGATTGTAAGAAAGGGTTAATATGAAAAAAGATAGAGGAAGTAAAATTCAGAATTGAAAATCTATTCTGAAAATCCTGTGATTGCCCATCAGTGAAGTCATTTTGGAAAAATAGCCTGTGGTTGAAATTGTAAACACCATATGTTTTTGAATATTGGAGTGTTGTCTAAGAAAATTGCTGGAAAAAACTCTAATCCCAAGATTATTTCAAATTAGTAGATAAACCCGTAATACTAATAACCTTTTTCCATATACATTACCTTTCTGAATCTGCAAATAGTTATTTCTATGACTAAAGTTTACAAAGAATTTTGTCTTTATTAAATTTTACTAATATCATAACTATTGGAAAATATCTTCTGGGGGAAAAAAATCTTCTTTTTCATCCACGGAAGTGGTATTGGCTTTTTGTTTTTGTTTTTGTTTTTGTTTTTGTGCTTCTATCACCAACATATTCTGACCTTTCTGTGTCTGAGACTTCTCACATAAACCCAGGCAGAATGGTGCTATTTGTCTTCTAAATTCATTTTTGAAATGTTATAAATAGGATTATGATAGCATCAAATAAAAGCCACTAAGCATTCATAAATCCTATTTTACATTTCTAGTTTTCTTGATGACTCTTAAAAGGCAAAGTAGATCATACCATAAACAAATGCAAGTTTCAGGATCATTTGGTAGAGCTAGTATTAAATCGCAGGGGATAACATTTAAGAATTCAGTTTTGGGTAATGAGTTGGTCCAAAGACAGTAGAAAGGAGATGACCAGCATGACCCATGCTGCTGTTTGATTAGATAGACATAATATTTATAACAATTTGTGAGTAGCAAGTACTACATTCTAAGGAAGCACCAGAAGAAATAATATGGAATCAAAAATGTATTTTCACATAGTGTTAGTGTATGTGTCAGTCAACCATCATATACCTTTGGAGTTGTATAAATTTTTATGTATCAGTTTGAACATGTATAACAGTCTTAATATTTTCAATTGTTGAAGAATAATTTCATCCATGTACAACCTAATGAGGATATAATAATTTAACAAAAAAATTTTTTGTTAGTTTTTATAAACTAACATGTGAATGCCTATTAATTACACAAATGGAACACTGAAAAATACAGCAAGCCCTGCAACCACTCTGGGCTGCAGTAAGTTTATATGTAAAGTTGATGGCATGAATGGGATGATTGCAAGTGCCCTCTTAACACTAAAGCTCTACAAACTATTATTTTGTGTATTTATTTTCACAAACTAAATTTTCTTGAGAACTAGAAAGTTTTTAAATGATGTAACATGTTCTGGAAATTTTTGGAAATGTTTTCTTTCAAAATATTTCCATTTTTTCCTCTCATATTTACCAACTTATCTATTTCACTAATCAGTTAATAAATAAGCCATTTTATCCTACCACTTAATTTATGTATAATTATATATTTTACCTGTTTTATTCTATTTCTACTATTATCTTTCCACTCCAGTACAAAGTGTAATGGTTAATCTTGACTGTTAACTTGATTTGCTTGAGAAATGCGCAGATTTGTAAAGCACACTTCTGGGTGTTGGGGAAAAGGGAGTGTAAAAGTGTGACCTTGGGGACCTTGGTTGTTGGTCCCTTGCTCTCAGGCTCTCACCTGCTCTCTGCTTCCTGGATGCCATGAGTTAACTAGATTTCCTCTGCCAGTCCCTTCTGCTATGATGTTTCTCTTTTGGAGCCATGGACTGCGACCTTTGAAACCATGAGTCAAAATAAACCTCTCCTTCTCCTCAAGTTGCAAATGTCAGGTATTCTGTTATGGCAAGGAAAAGTTGACCAATACCAGAAGTAAACTCTTTTCCTTTCTTGTTTCTGGGGTTCAATCCCAGGGTCTTGCATGCTAGGCAAACATTAAGAAACAGCTAAGGCCCCTGAAAGTAAATTGTTTGAGAACAGGATTCATGTCTATTTTTTGTATTTTTCATTGTATTTAACAAGAGGCATTCATTAAATGTTTTTAATAATGTTGCCTCAAGATATCAATTTAGTGTGATAATAGGTGTCTGCCTCTTGCAAACACTGCCATACTCTGAGGCTAGGAATATGACATAACCTGAAATCTGGAGTAGAGAATCCCTCCACTCTTACTCTCATTTCATTGCTTTAAGCCAGTGATGGTGAAACTTTTAGAGACCAAGTGCCCAAACTGCAACCCAAAACCCATTTATTTATTGCAAAGTGCCAACACTGCAATTAAATCTGAATACTGAGGTTTTAGTTTAGACAAAACAACTCATACATTAACATCTTTTGTCTTAAAAGAAAAACACAAGAACACATGTAGCACAGGTTCTCCACCACTGTAGTTTAAGCCATTTTAGAAATCATCTGCTATTGCTTTCTACCCTCTTGGCTGTGAGAATTGGTTCACCCTCCTAATTTTGTTCCATTTGGTTTTGGCAACTGTTCTCAGGCTGTTTACCTTGGGTATTGACCTTGGAAATACCTAAGATTTGCCTCTGCTAATTGCCTCCGCCTTCTTTGGCTCCAAATTCCAAATAGTTGAGCAGAACAGGCCTCTGAGACACCACCTGCCCCATCTCATAGAAGGGAGATCTTATTTGATTTCTTTGGACAACATCCATTTTATCAGGTTCATCCAAAACTCAGATTTATTGTAATGAGCTCTTCAAACCCAAACTGCAATAACATCAAAAAGTTTCTAACTGGGAAAGAAGAAATTCATTCTTTTGTAATAACAAGTGCCCATTTTGAAAATATAGACGTAAAAGAAAAGATACATATTTTTTTCCTTTTTTTTTGTGTGATAGTAAGTATTGAACCCAGGGCTCACACATACTACGTAAGCACACTAATCCTCATGCATTTCCAACCCTTTTCATATGTTATTTTAAGACATTTTCTCAATAAGTTGCCCACACTGGCCTCAAACTCACAATCCTACTGCCTCAGTATTCTGCACAGCTGGGATTGCAGAAATTTCCCAGCACATCTGACTGAAGAGATGCTTTTTAAATACTATATATATATATATATATATATAAAGAATGGTAAAATAAGAGAAAACACAACTAAATTATGGAAAGTTGGTGTTAAAAAGAATGCAGGGCTTTAAATAAACAGAAGTTCTCATAAAAACTCTCACTCAACATAAATCTCCCTTATAAAATACTTCTGATGCATGACCACTCAGACTCTGCCTTAGCATTTCCAGGAATAAAGAGCAAGGTAAGCCAATATCTTAGAAATTATATATTTGATGGAACTCTACATTTAGTAATCATCACATTTGTACTAGTTCAGTCTTTTTTATACTAGTTTTTTTGTGGGTACCGGGGGTCGACCTCAGGCCCTCGCGCGCCAGCAGGCGCTCATGCCACTGAGCGATATCACCGGCCCTTTTTTCGTATGTGGGTTCCAGGAGTCAAACTCGGGTCCTCGCGCTTGCTGGGCAGGTGCTTACGCCGCTGATCTCACCGGCCTAGTTCAGTCTTTTGAAACCACCAAAACTTTTTTTCTTTTCTGTGAAATAACTCTTTAAGTATCGTAAGATGACCTTGTAAGTCCCACTCCACCATCATCTTTGTGTGTGTGCGCGCATGTGTGCACACATGTTCATCTACATGAACAGCTAATCATAAAAGATTTGCACTTAATACTGAGGCAAGGACTTTACATCTATTATTTCCATACCATAACTCATGAAGTTATTATTGACTCCACTGTGGGCTCATGTTTAACTTTTCAGAGCACGATTTCTACCACATACTAATAATGTGGTCTTTAAGCCTGGTTTTTCAAATGGAAATGATGAATCATACCTCACGGAGGTGCTGCAAGGCTTAAGTGAATTAAAGTCCGTTGTGAGGATTAAGTGAAGTAAAGCACGAGAAGCACAGGATACTCAATGAATTGGGACCATTATTATCCACTCAGCATTAACTGCTTTCAAGCCAGAAGTTCTCAATCTACTACTTGTATACTAATTTTATAATATTCATGTAATTATGCTAAAAATCCATATTCAGTATAAGACTTAAAACAAAATGTAGAACTAACAGATAGGAAGTAGTGAAAAAATAAATATAAAATTTGATATATGTTTATTGCATTTTTATTTGCAGAGCATTTTAACTGTTTTGTCGACTAAGATAATCAAATTTGTATTCTGGGGTTTCGGCATGAATACACAAGCATCTTATCATGCTATTGAAAACTCCATCCCTTTATAAAATTCATCTTAATTAATGCAGGATATTTCATCAAGTGAATATATCATGATTATATTAACAAATCCCTTCTTTGTATATTTAGTACTTCTAGATATTTCACACTATTGCAAACAACTAAATAAAAACATCTTTGTTCATAAAGATTTTTCTTTTCGGTTACTTTTAAAACATAGTTAACTTTGGTATACATATTTCCATTTGATATCGTAAACCAAAATGCAAGAATATGTATGTACACGTCATACATTTGGAATATATATTTGTGTGTGTGTTAAACATTGGTTCATTTGGTCCCATATTAATCAATGGGTTTAATGTTTTATGTTTTTCAAATTCTACAACTGTTACAAAATGATGTGTTTGCCTACGTCTTTCTTCAAATTATTCATATGAGCTATGAGGAAGAAATATTTAAGACAGATGCTTTGGGCAGGGCACTGTGAACACTACTCTTGCTCGATATCACCCATCACTCAGGACAAGGGGACCCTTGTTCCAACAAAGGCAAATTCACCAAATTACAATTAATTAGTCTGCATATCTTTGTATCATCCACAACTTTACTATCAAGTAAAATTCCTTCCAAACAATGTTATCACATGCTAGATTCGTTTAATAAAAGTTTAAACAAATATAAGGGTTATAAAATTACAAAGAAATTTTAGAAGTAAAACATTTAAAATAACTCTTTTAGTAGGTGCTGTGAATTAACAACTGATGTCTCATTTCTGCTGCCTACACATTTATTCATATAATGTTTAGAGATCGTGTATTAAGGACCTTGCCCTATCTTCCCCATATGTTTCTAAATAGAAAAATTATAATAACTTTAGCTAGAAATTAGTTTTGTTTTTAAAAAAAAGCAAAAAATTATTGATAGATAATTTGTCTTTTAATATAAAAGCATGGGGAGCTGTAAGGACAAATGGATGGTTAGGTGAATGGAATTTAATATAAAAATAAGTTACAGTATCTTGAAGCTTTTATGGCCAAGGGCACATAGTCCTATATTCATTAAGTTTTACTTGTGGTTTGACAGGCAAGACTTACAAAAGTATATGTTTACTAAAAGAACCGGCTTTCATCTGCCAGTTCTGAGTACTACATAATGGCAGCATTGTTTCATTCCATTGCTTGATAACTTAAATATCTTAATGGATAGATTGTATTCTCAGCAAATATGATCCTCCACATAACAAAAAAATTTTTAAATGAAATTTGGTCTTAAATGTTAGATTATCACTTCAATAATTATTCCCCTTCAAAGAATTACTAAAAAATAATTATAAAAGAACTACTCATTTTTTCTTATGGTGAATAAAATGTGCTTGACAAAATAAGGGGGATCTTTCTCACCTTTGCAATATTTGGAAAACACCCTCCTTATTCAGCATGCTATAAAAACTATGAATTTTTTTCTAAACTGTCTTCAACACAGTGTACCATGAAAAGTACATTGAAGGTGTAAAACTAATTTGGCCTAGTCAATGTTAACATTGTTACCTTATTTTTAAACAGCTTATTGAAATGAGAAAATAGTTGAAAACCACTAGAAAGGCATTACAGGCATTATACACAGGCTCTATTTGACAAGAAAGACTGAGGTTATACAAAACAAAAATGCTTTAGTTGTCATTTTCTTCAACTATGATGATGTCCTCCTTATTAGACCAGTATTCACACACTGTGAAGGAACTTTTTATGACAGAAAGAACAAAAGTTAAGGCATGATAACAACGTGTTGAGTATATGCTGAGTACTGTTTACCCAGCACATAAAGGTAAAATAATTGTCATTACCTTTTTTCATTTTTTTATATCTCCTCAAATAGTTATCATTTCTATATGGTGAGAACATTTGAAATCTTTCTTCTAGACTTTTTTAAATGCACAGTACGTTATTATTCTCTATAGTCCCCCTCTGGGGTATATATATTGAGAGTAGAATAGTGATTACCAGAGCTTGGGGGAGATACACGGAGGGAGAAATGGAGAGAGGTTGATCAGTGGGTACTTGTTGCACAGCAGGAGGGTGGTGACAATCACCCTTACTCTTCATTTTCACAAACTGGGAAGAATGAGCTCAGAGGCTGCAGCTCTTTCCCAAGGCCTCATAGGTGGTTAAGAGGCACAGCCTAGCTCAGCTTCAACCTTCAAACTATTTATCCTTCACCATGACCTTTCAGCTCCCTGGAGCTGACTGTCTTCAAATTTTTCATGAAGTAAACAAAAAACTATTTTAAAAAATTCTGTAAAACATTCTGACATTTAAATATACTTTTATAGGAAACATAAATATTCCATATCACTGTGATTAAAACAAACATCAGTCTCACCAATGAGAATGCCTTTGAGTCTTCAGTTTCCCTCTCTGAACCTTTACTGGTATCCAGAATAATAATGGCACTGAGTTTCTCCTCAGAACCGCACAATTAACTTTTAGGGTCACAATATACTATACATTATCATAGGATCAGAGAAATGCCAAGACTGATCTGTAGCCTTTCTCTATGGTCTGAAAATGCTAGATCTTTATTTTTCGGCACACAGTTAAAACGGAAAATTAACTCTAAACTTCAGTGTAATTGGTGGAAGCAATATTCAGAATTCTAAGCAAATAAATCCCTCTTACACCAAAGCCATGGCAGAAGGAAGAATAGACAACACAGATTACTTTTGATCGTACTTTACTTCATTGCAGTATGGCTCTATTCTTTGCTTTGCCTTGCTTCTTTACTTACTTAATAGATATTTATTGGGCATCTGCCATGGCCCTAGAATTTTGCTAGGACTTCTTGAGAGTCTTTGGTAAGAGAAACTAATGGAAACTGTATATTAATATTAGAAAAGAATGTATTACTTAATATATTGATAAAACTCATTGATCATGCTGAATGAAATGTTATTGGGAGCATTGAATAGAAACGTTCTTTGATGAAGTAAATACAAACAATGAAAGTAGATGAGGGGCTGGTGAGATGGCTCAGCGGTGTAAGCACCTGCCTGGCAAGCGCGAGGGCCCGAGTTCAACTCCCGGAACCCACATACGAAAAAGGGGCTGGTGATATTGCTCAGCGGCATGGGCGCCTGCTGGTGCGCGAGGTCCTGAGGTCAACCCCCAGTATCCACAAAAAAGAAAAATAAAGTAGATGATAGGTATGTAATTAAACATATCTAAAAGGAAAACAAAATTTAGATGTCTGTCAGTTAATTATGGCAAGAACAGCACCCACAGCAGATCTGGTGTTTTCACTTAACATTGTTCTTTAAATTTTGACATATTTCAAAAGATACAAAGCAATAAAAAGAGATGCTCCATTAGTAAAGATGAGACAAAATTATAATTTACAATTTACATCGTGATGTATCTAGAACATCACTACACAAGCAAGTCAATATAAAAATGTTAAATTAGTAGGAGAGCACAATAAAATGATGAAATATAAGATCATATTTTCCACCTGTTTGTTTTGGAATATTTTACACCTAAAAAGGTGTTGGAAGAATAGTACAATAAATCCCTACATTACATTTAAACCAAGATTCATTAGTTATTAACTTTGGTCCCATTTGCTTTTTCTCTTATTTTATTCATATATCTGTGTGTTTCTCTTTCTCTGGAATTCCCCAAGGTAAGGCATGGGCAGATTCAGTGACTGATGAAGGCCCACTTCCTGTTTCATAGGTGACATCTTCCTGCTGGGTTTTCACACAGTAGAAAGCCAAGGGAACTCTCTTGGACCTTATTTATAAGGTCACTAAGCCCATTAATGAGGATGCCACCTTCCTGACCAAATCACCTCTCCAAACACTCCACTTAAAATACTGCCACCTTGACATTTAAAAATTCAACATATAAATTTTGAGAGGGAGCAATACATTCTCCATGGGGCAAATATTTGAATGGATGACTGGATGGATGAATGGATGGATGGATGGATGGATGGATGGATGGATGGATGTTTGGATGCTTGAAATTGAAGATCTTATGTTGCTGAGAAATATGCTAGGAGTGCTGACAGCTATGGAAGCAGGGACTGGTAGGGAACATGAACAAGTGACACTAGACTATTGTGCAGTTATTAAATCATGAAGCCTACTTTGTGAAAGACTGAATTCAGCTAGGAGATTAAGTCTGCTAACCTGCCATCTGCCTGGAGTCACATTATAATTCCCATCCCTGTCTCTTTTACTGTGCCTCTGTTTAACTACTTGTGTATATCTTCTTATTGCTCTTCACTAAGGAAGTCTAGGACAAAGACCAGCTTACCCTTTATGCCTGTTCAGCACCTAACCAATGCTTGTTATAAAAGATGGGAGAATGAAAACAAAGAGGTGGAAAGAAGGATCTAGATAAAAAGGAAAGGAGAAAGTTAAGACACAAAAGGGAAATGTGTTAAGGAAAGAGAGAAGAGCAAAAATGAAAAAGAAGAAAAGAAAAATCAGGAAAGAAACAGGTGAGAAAAACATGACACAACTGAAATGTTTTATGGGTAATACAAAGAGATTAATAATTTTTAAGATACCCGTTACTGAAATAGTTCCTATTCATGGGAAGCAAATCATCAGGAATTTTTCATGTATGATTATTCCAAAGAGTTTCACTTAATTCCTATTACATTTTCTCCTGCTATTTGTCCTACTCTCCATTTCTTTTGCTGTGTGGAGTGAATCAGTGAGCAGATGGACTTTCCAGATGCAGTCCCTGTTCCCTTGCTGTTTGTTGACTCTTGCAGGCTCATAACCACCTCTCATTCACAAACGCATTGCTCAAGTTTCCAAACTATCTGCAGCCTGGTGCAAAAGGTGCCCACTGCCCATTCCAGCCCAAAAATTTGCTATGCTATTTCCGTTCTTTCTTTAAACAACACAAGTTAATAAATACATTGAAAAACATGATCAGTAACAAGGGGCTAACACTGTTATTACCTGCTAAAGGCAATATAATTCGATCTGGTACTTTCCCATTTACTTAACTATAGATTCTCATTCACAGTACTGAATATAAATATCTCCTTGTCTGCCAGGAGCAGGTTTTTAAAAAGATGATATTTTTATCTATCTGAATATGAATAAACAAGGAGGAGAATATATATTATCTCTTCAGATTTGAAAAAGAAGCTCTATTTTCATGAGCTATATTGACCACATCATTTACTACTGTTGGCAAAAATTCAGTGCCTCATGAGTAAAAATAAAACTGGTGCTGTCCCTCAAGAGGATTTTTTAATATATACAGCACATTTGAGGAGTGTTGTTTAATACAGCTTGGTAAATATTTTTAAAGACTCGTTTTGATGGAAGCTGTGTTTCTTCTAAGAAGAGTGGTTTATGGGAATACTGTAGCAGCCTGGCATATGCAAATCAGTAGCATTTATGAGCTAGAAAAAAAGCTGGCATGAAATTGTGCAAGACATACAATGATAATGTACAACTTTTGCCTTTCAAGTTGCAAGTGGATACTAAGAAAAGTCACTAGTTTTCTTAGGTCATGCCTTACTGGTACATCCGTAAGATGCACCACATTTCAGGTGCATGCATGTTCTCATGTAAGAAAACATACGCAGAGTCCTAAGTTCCAAGAATATATAAACTGCAAGATAATTATTTATGGTCTAAAAGGATTTTTATATCATAATTTTAATAGCTAGTCCTCTTAGCACATTCAAAATATTGAGAGGTATACAGAACTATAGTCTGTATGAAATCTATCACAATTGCATTAGGTAAAGTGAGGTACATTGGTAAATGTAATTTGAAGACTTTAGTTAGAATGAATTCCACAAAATATGAAAATAAATAAAACTACCTTTAAAAATGTTCATTTTTGAATTTCAGGAAATACCTTTAGCTATTATACAAAAATGGCAAGTATTAATTTAAATTTGTGCAAAGAATTCAAGGAAAGAATTACTGAGATTTTCTTTCCTGAATGATTAAAACATTATTCGATTGTTAGCCAAATTGCTAACCCTGGATACACTGAACATCAGCTTTCAAATGCATCTATAGAGGTGTTATGAGCCTAATGTAAGATTTGTGACATAGAGCACTTATGAATTATTTTTAATATTCTGAAATATTGGTTTGAAATAGTTCTCAAAATATAGCTTCTAAACTAGTGACATCAACATTGCCTGGGAATTTGTTGGAAATGCAGGTACTCAAGCTCCATCGTCAATTTAATGAACAGAAACTTCGTTTAACAAGCCCTTCAGGTGATTCCATGCACAAGAAGTCTAAGAACCACTGAAGTAAACTAGAATATGCATTCCTGTTTACCGCTTTAGACTGTTAATTTTCTAACTCTGTTTCTCAGAATGCTAATATTTTGTCCCAGGCCCTCTAATGGATAGTCATGTAGAGAGAAAGAATACAAGAGGAGAAAAGCATGTTTTGAAGGTGCATGTAGTACTTGCAGATGGAAATGTGTAGAGGCTAGCCGCAATTACAAGCCCTGAATGCAAGAGAGAGCAGGACTAACAGGAGGAATAGAGAGAACAGAAAAATGATAGCAGAGATAAGAGGAAGAGGCAGGGAGAGAAAAAGAGGAGAAATTATTCAGTCAACTATTTTTAAGAAGTCTGCAGAATCATATACAGCAATCAAAATCATAGATGCTGTGGGTATGCACAATGCAACAATACAGGTGATCTAAAAAATTTATATTAAATGAAAAAATAAGTCACAAATGAGTACCTAAAATATTATTCCTTTCAAGAATTAAAAATAACTAAGATTAAATATAGATGTGTAGTTTTTAGAAATGCACTTAGATAAAATAATGTAAGAAGCAAAGCAAGATAACAGTGAACAGAAGTCTTGGGATGACACTTAACTCTGTAGGAAAAGATCAGATGTGCAAACCAAGCAGGAGCACATAGCCAGATGGAAGGTACTGCTGACGCCTGGTTTTTCATGTTGAATGTGCAATCGTGACCGCCTACCTCACTACATGAATGAGGGCCATGAATGGACTAATAATGACCAAGAATTATGGGTATCCAATTTTAAGCACTTAATGTCCATTAATAAATGATAAAGATTCTAATAATAAAATTGTAGAATAGGGACTATCATCATTACCAAACCAAAAAAATAAAAGGACTCATCATTAAAATGAGGTTTTTAAGATAACAGAACCCCTCCTTAGTAATGTACTTACATAGTTTTATCTGTGAGTTGTTTATATTTAACAAAAAAAGAAAATGTAACAAATTCCACATCTAAGCAAGATTGATCAAAATAGAAAGTATTTCCTAGACTTTGCCATGATATTATTTTGGTAACAGCTTGCTCCATTTATTATTTCCCTTTTCCTACGTTTTAGAGCTTCCTGTGGGGTGCAGTGGTAGAAGGGCAACTGCCCTGAGTAGTCCCAAATACAATTTATTCGTTTTAACCACTGTCATCAGATCTGACCCAGTCTGTGTCATACTTTCCAAGGGCTTTCTTCTGACATGTAAGAATAAGTAGCAATTATTCAAATAGACTTATTACTCACTACTATTGAACAAGCCACTAGGTAGCTCTCTTTATAGTGATGGCTTAACCTAGTTGAAATGTATAGGTTTTTCAAAGGCCTTTAAAGTCGTATGAATGTTTGGAGTTTGGAACTCTGTGACATATCATGGAGGAAGGTATTTATGATCAGAGACTTTTCTTCAAAGCATACCCCCTAATGAGCACTTTATCTTACTTTCATGTAATATTGCCCATGTAGATAATTTTCATTATAAAGAAAAATTTTAAAGTATATACGTAAGTCCTAGGTAGTCTAGGAAGTCTGAGAAAGCTAAAATGAGTCCAGGGTGCTGGACCATAATACCACTAACAATTCAAATCCTGTTAAATAATCATACAGCAGTGGGATCAAGAACATTTTCCCATATTCCTTACTTTTCTCATTGGGGTTTTTTTGGGGGTTTGTTGTTGTTATTTTGTTTTGTTTTGTTTTGTTTTGTTTTGTTTTTTGAGACAGGGTCTCACTCTGTAGTCAAGGCTGAACTTGAACTCACAATGTAGCCCAGGCTGACCTGGAACTTGTGGTGATTCTCCTGTCTCAGCCTCCCGAGTGCTGGGATTACAGGCATGCGCCACCACAACCAGCCCCATTGGGATTTAATTGAAAGCTTTACTTCAGTTCTGTTTCTCAAGCCGTATATAAATTGATTCAATGGACTTACATTTCCTTTTTACCCAGTGCAATGAAATGGAAACTAGGTACTGTTAAATTAGAAATATAGATATATAGATACAGATACTTTACCTAATAATATATGAAAGTATTTAGTTATAGATATTTTCAGAGTACTACCACCTATAAAACAATGTAATATTATACTCATGGCTATCTCAACTCAAATATCTTTGGAGACTGAAACCATGGGTGATCCTTTCTCCATTACACACAAACAAGGAATCCTTCAGGATAAATAACAAAATTTGTCCCCAGCAACATAAAGCAAGAACACTGAATGAATTTAGTTCAAGACTTTGCTAAAATGTATTTACCTTTGTATTAAGATGATGGATTCTTGAAAAATTTTTATACAATCTAAGAATCTTTGTATAAGAGAAATTACATACCAATGGAACCGAAGTTTGAAGTGCAGTGGTCATGCGTTGTTTCCATTAGAAAAAAGAAAGAAAGTGTGGTCATTTATTCACAGGCACAGAGTCAAGCCAGATACCTATAAAAAGTTAATGGGAGAATTCAGAACCTCATAAAAAGCTGTAGGAGAGTATCCTGTCCCGCATCAAATCACCATACACATTCTCTGTGTGTGGTGTACATTATATGTCTGACAGGATGGAAATTATGCATATAAAAGACTACCAATACATTAAATTACAGATATTCACTAGCTCAGACATCCACAATACATGACACTTTAATGTCAGCATTTTTTGGTGAGAACACTATCAAATGTAACTAAAGAGATTATTTGTAATGCTTTCTTGTTAGACCTAATTTATAAGAGATGCAGGTGAAATTTTTCTGATATTCAAAGAATATTAGGTTTTTCCTAGTACACTCCTAAAAACCCAACCATCTTCGGCCCACTATGTAGTCACAGTAGTTCCTCACTTCCAGGTACCAAAATCTGCATTATTTATTTATGGTTTCATAAGTTTATTCTATAACAAATCTTAGTGATTTAAAACAACATTACATCACTGGCCTGTGTTAGAGAGCCATGCTTGGCTTAGCTGGCTCCCCTTGCTTAAGGGTTCTTGTGGAGTCATATTCAAAATGTCAGCAGGGAGTGTATCTCGAGGCTGTACTAGGGGAATATCTGCTCCAAGCTCATTCATATGGCTGGTGGCAAGGCTCGGGCCTTCCTTGACTATTTACCAGAAAAGCATAGGTTTCTGGCCATGTTAACTCTGCGTGGGGCTCACAACTTGGCAGCTGGTTTCCCCCAGGGCAAGGCCTCGTAGAAAGAGACAGAACTTGAGAGAGTAAGATGGAAGTCTCAGTCTGTTCATAACCTAATTTGAGAAATGGTAGCTCACCACTTTTGTAGTATTTTATTCACTAGAAGTGAGTCACAGCCAGGCATAGTGGTGCATGCTGTAATCCCTGAACTCTGAGAAGCTGAGAAGCTGAGGCAGGAGGATTGTAAATTCAAGTCCAGCCTGGGCAACATAGTGACTTACAAAGACCCTGTCTCAAAACAAAACAAAACAAAAACAAAACAAAACAAAACAAAACACATTAAAAGTGCTGGGGTGTAGCTCAGTGGGAAGGCCCTGGGTTCCATCTACACAACTAAAAAAAAAAAAACAAAGTCACAGGGTGTCTTCACTGAAGGATTGTGGGGTCATTACTCAAAAGAATGAATCTTAAGGAGGTTGCAATGATAAGGATTCATTTTACAGGCCACCCACCACAGTGATCTTCCTGTACTAAAGGAATTGTCACTCACTTCTACTTGCCCAGGAGTTACATAAAATTTCTAGATGAATAGCATTCAATCCCAGTGTTTCATCTACATCTAGATCATTAGTTACATCTAAGATATTCTGTCTCTAGAGTATAATAAGCCTATGTAAAGGGGAGATGTAACTATGTCTAGAAGGTAAGGAAAGATGTCTTTGAAGAAATGATTTTTAAACCGTGATAGGAGGAGTAGCACAATTAGTGATACATGCATGGAGGTCTGTGCGCAGGAAGAAAGAGCTGAATTCAAAAAACGGAAGAATCATATTCAGACCCCGTCTGCTTCTTCCATACAACTTCTTCTTCCTCATGTTCATCTTTTACAACACGATCTTCTAACGGATTGTTCTAATTTTAGAACAGATCCATTCATTTTGACATACTTAGATGTAGTGAGCTTGGAGCCCCAGTGACTCGAAGAAGAATGTGAGAAAGAAGAAGAGAAAAAATGACAGGGAGGGAAAAAGAAGGGCAGAATGGGAAGATGAGGGATGAAACAGCTACGAGGCAGAGAAACAAGGTGAGAAAAGGCTGTTTCAATGTGCTCCTTTATCTTTGCTTGGGAAATAAAATATATAGGTTGATGAGTGAGTCTTTCCATGGAGAGGCACTGAAGTTTGTTTTTGTTTTTTTTGTTTTTTGTTTTTTTGGTACTGAGGATTTTGAGACAGGGTCTCACTAAGTCACTAAATTTCCCAACCTAGGTCAGACAGGATCCTCTTGCCTCAGCCTCCCAGAGTTCTGGGATTGCAGGCGTGTGCCCCTACCCATTACAGGGTTAATTGAATTTGAGTTCAATTCACAGTCAATAATGTAAAGCCGAAGTATCAAATAAGGGAGCTGCTAGAAATCAGCATCAAAATCCTGAATGGAATTAAAAACAAAAGAAAACGAACATGAAGAGTGGCCAGTGTACAAAAGAGAAAAAGAGGCTTAGACAAAAGTAGAGAAGTTACCTGAGGTAAGGAAAGTCCAGTGTTCTAGCTTCTTCTTACATGCATTTTTCTGAGCAAACTTTGTATATTTCAGATGTTGTTGATATCTCTGTCTCCCTTTAAATGTAGTTTGCAGATGAAATTCTAGCACAGGCCTCCTATCTGCAGAGTTCTGACAGAAAGAGATGCGTGTATTGATACTCCACGTAGTCAAAAAGGAAAGTATATACTTGAAAGCCTTCATTTCTACTGACACATAGGTGCCATCTTGGAGTATAAAGGATATGAACATACTTGTGTAATGGCTGCTTTTTTTATTTTAAAGGTACAAACCATCGATATATGTATGGATGGAAAAGATCAACAAATGAAAAAATGGTCTTTGTCACATTATGGACTCATGTGGACCACTGCTTGTTATAGCCATTACTATATTATCTTATATTGTTTCTCTCTATCTCTCAGAATCAAATTCAGTGTTTTTAAAGCTATTCAATTTGACAAATACGCATCATGCTGTCATGTTGAGCTGTCCTGCTTCACGTGTATCCAGTAATCATAATTTTGCTATGGTTTAACGTAGTCTTGGCATAATCTCAATACATTTATGTGGCCCATCCTGTTTGTAATTATATGACTTTGGATCAGCTTAGAAGTTGTTTATTCATCCAACATACACTTACTGAGTTCTTACTTTTTATGTGCTAGGAATGTTAGATGCTAAAACTATAAACATTGGATACAGACCATGTCATTTACTCAGACCATTTCCTCATAGTGGAAATAACAAATAATTTGTTGCTGGGGGGGGGCATTCTTCATCTGTAAATTTCAAGGAAGTCTTACCATTGACCAAAGTGATCCAAATTTCTAGTGACCATGGGACATATGTTTCAAGAATATTCACTTTCCTTAATATACAGAAATTGCTGGATAGCTATCTGGGTTATTTTCATTGTTATCCTTTCGTGTATTGAGATAAAGTTTTCTGGCTGGAGTATTTTGTAAATGGCTTCCATGTCTCTTACTATCTCCTGAGTATGACTCTGTAGACCGGTTGGCTAATACCGGTATTATTTATATTTTGGAGATAGCAACAGGAACACCATCAAGATTAGGTCCCCAGTCATGTCATCAATGTGTCAGAGAACTTCTCAAAGTCATTTAACTTACTCAGTAGCTACTACAATCAACCCAAAATGTAAAATATTGGCAGTGCTATACAGACCATGACACCATTTCTTAAATTTTCCTTCTATCTTTGTGCAGGGAAGGTCTATCAGCTAAGTCCTAAAGGTTTCCTCCACCCTACCTCAACACCCTGAAGTAGACACCACATCCAGGAAAACCTCCCGCACTCTTTTGCAATTTGATTCTGAACAATTGTACTACTACTGTTTCTCACGCTTAATCCTATGTTTCCAGGGTTTTGCTTTTGGTTTTTTCACATTATTGACCCTCATCAGGGGCTTTATCTAATCCTATGGACCTGACAATTGGCACCAGTATAGCCCTGGGTTTTCCCTAATTATTCTGTATTGAGCGAGTTTGACTGGACACGCTTCCTAATAATTCCCTTCTCCCCCGGGGCTGCTCCTGGAACTACTGAAAGAGCTAGAAAATATTTATTATCAAGTTACCCAGAGTGTGTTCCATGGAAAAGAAATTCTGAGGAATGTTAATATCTTACTCAGAGTAAATGACTTTCCAAGTTAAAAATATTTATTTACAGAAGTAGCATTTAATAAGATAACGTACATTATAAATCTTAAAGAGGAAGGTATGTGTGCTTTTGTTTTCAAAGTATTTAACATGAGGACATCCCCTTTCTTGATGGACTAGTGGTACCAAGGGGATTTTTTCTTTTACAAATATTGCTAGTATGTGGCTTTATACTCCATAAGTTTATTATGGGTTTGGTGATGCCCGATTGACAATATAGGACTATAATGACTTGGAAGTTTACCCAGATGATTTGGCTAGCAGTTGAAAAACTAGAAATGCTATGACAATCACTTACATAGTTCTTCTATATGAAAATGGAGCTTCTCAATCTTGAGATTTTTCAAAATTATGTCGAAGATTTTTTGTGGTTACCTGAATACCACTTTCTATTCCTCATTTAGATATCTTAGCAATTCTGGTTTCTGGTTATTACAATACATTTATATAAAACTTATGGAAATGTAAACATTTCTGATATCTTGAATAATAATTTCAATGGATCTTATACCAAGTTTTGCATATCATTATTCACATTTTAATGAAATAATAACAGAAACAGCTAGTCCTTTATATATAACATCTAATGTTTTCATAAACTTCTTTTGGCTTAGAATGTTTTAATAACGTTTTTTTTCACATTGTGCCATTATGATGAAAAAATAAAGGAGGCTACCATTTAATTTCAGAAAATGAATAAACTCTATACTTGGATACATCTCTAATTTTAGTCAGAGCAGGGGACCATAATAATAAAGTAAGAAATTCCAAATCCATAAAATCTCTTATGCTAGAGGGAAAACATATTCTCTTTAGGATCTTCCCTGTCAATATATTTTATCCTATTAAAAATCTTTCAGTGTTTATTTTATCAAATATACTGCTTTCTTGAAAACAACCAACTCGGAAAGTAGTTCAAAGGTTAGTTACAAGATAAACTAATAGCTATGGTAAGCTATCACTTTGTAGAGCCAATAAAAGAAAAGAAATAAACTATATTATTTCCACAATCTATATGGTCAGGCCCAGCATTGCCAAATCAATAATAAAACATTTTCATTTAAACTTCCCCCTCCTTTCTCCTTTCTTCCTGTGAAATTTTATCCCAACAGGGAAACCTCCCTGGAATATACCATAAATATAAAAAAGCGAGAGTGGACAATGTAATAAATGTTTTATTTTCTTTTGCTGATAGATGGTGGAGTTCAGCTCACTTGCGGTTTGACCCTATCCCAGTACACGGACAATGCTTTATGTACAGCTTTCATATGAGGCCAGCCACCTGAAACTTCTGCATCCACTCCAGGGAAGTAGATTCGTATAGACACACACAAACACACGCAGTAATTGCAATATAACTTCGTTTCATAGATTTTTACATGTACAATTCAAATCCTATGTCCCCAAACATCACAATAGCATGTATAAAGGTCTGATAAAATTCCTGATTCTATTTAGGTAGTCCCTAGACTATGTCATCAGATAAAAATACTGTATGTTTTACAGTATGTATGTTAATAACAAGCTAATAATAAATGATAAATATTTAATCTTTATCACAGTGGTGATCGGTTTGGAGCATGGTTTGGGCAGCCATAGTTTCTGAAGTTATTAAAACTTGTATGCGCTGAGCCCAGTGCTAAATGACTTACATTCAGTATCTCATTTAACCCTCTTTACTATATTGGGTAATTTTATCATTTTCATTTCACAGATAAACATACCATAGAGAGGTTCAAAGTTTCCCAGAGCTGAGATTTAAACCTAGATTGCGTATTTGTGTGTAAAAACAAATGCATAGTTCTGTTTATATAATTCCTCAAGTAAATAAATAAAAAACAAGGCTAAGACAAAATTAAAATGAATTAATGGAAATTAAAATATCAGATGGTCAGGCTTGACGTGGTGTCACATGCCTGTAATCCCAGCACCCTAGAGGATGAGGCAGGAGGATCTCTGTGAGTTCGAGGCCAACGTGGGCTACAAAGTGAGTTCCAAGGCCAGCCTGAACTGCATAGTGAAACCCTGTCTCAAAAAGACAAAAAAAAAAAAAAAAAAAAAAAAAAAAAAAAAAATCAAATGGTCTTTCCAAACAGGCTCCTTCTAAACAGTTCTGCATAATCCACTCCGACCTTCCTCCAGTCTGTTCTCCACCCAAAAGCACCATGATCATTTCCAAAAGCTAACTGCTGGAGGAACCAAGGTCCTGAGCTCTGAACTCCACAGGGTCGTGTCTACTTTTGCTCCCCAATCTCACCCCATGTATCTCTATAACATCATAGTTCCTAGGGTATGGGGGGGGTCCAACAATATCTGTTAAATAAATAAGTGACACCAATCCCTGTCTACCTGCCTCCTGATTCCCTCAAAGCATCTCCTGGTTCCCAGCTCTAGCTCCTCTCTGACTGGTCTGCAGATCTTCTGTAACAAGCTTCCCAGGTCAGCACTTACACCAGGCTTGATTTTCCAATCACAGATTGAACCAACCATTCTGATTTCAGTCTGGGAACTCCAGGTTGTTCTCTGAGCAGACCTCACCACCTGGCCCACTGAGTAGGCAACAGAGGGAAAGTGAGGCCTGGTGGTGCTGTTCCAACATAGACTTCTAGACCACAGTACAGTGCTCTACTTCGGTGCTTCTGCCCTCTTGTGTACTGTGGTGTTGTGGTTTGTGTTTGAAATGCCCCCCAAAACTCATGCATCACAGGCATGGATGCCAGATAGTGAGCTTTTGAAGAACTGACTGGATCATGAGGACTCTGACTGTGTCAAGTGGATTAATCCATTGTTGAGACCATAATTTGATGTTGGGAAGTGATGGAAACAATAGATGGGCCTAGCTATGATCATATGGACATGACCTTGGGAACTATATCTGGTCCCCAGCCCTTCTGTCGGTCTGTCTGTCTGTTCCTGTCTGGCTGCCATGAGGTGAGCAGCTTTCTTCCACCAAGCCCTTCCGCAATGATGCGCTGCCTTACCTCAAGTCCCCAGCAATAGAACCAGCCAACCATGAACTAAAATCTCTGCAATTGTGCACCAAAATAAACCTTTCCTCCTTTAAGTTATTATCATGAGGTACTTGGTCACAGTGACAGTGAGCTGACTAATACAGTGGTAATATCATTCTCATAGTAGGTGATTCTGTCTCTTCTCACCAAGTAAATTCCAGAAAAGGGATGAGAGAAAGCAAAAGCTATTTATTTATATAGTGCTGAGAGAGGGCAAGGCTGGAGAAAATGTGGTGATATAAGAGAACTTTTTATCAGCCTCATTTAAATACAACCACCAGAAATAGTGGCATAGGAATATTAAATGTAAACCTCAGTTCATGGACCTTTTCTCAGCCTGTGGAGAGACTCCACAACAAAATTCTTACCATTAATACATGAGTTTTAAACATGTTAGTCCACAACAAATATATAATTTCAGCAAGATATTTAAAAATTAGAAATTAGGCTAGTGAAAAGGGATTTTGGTAATCATGGACAATATTAGTGCGGTGTCGCAACAAAAATTTTGTTTCTTGCATACTATTATGATTGCATGGTAATCTTACACAGCTAGTGTTTTCTTAATGTCCTGGGGAGTCTGATCATTGTAAATTACCTGTGACATCTCATTAATCCTCTTTTTCCTCACAAACACATAATTAATGGTAACATTGACAATAATACACAAATTAGCTAAGTGACGCTTTATGGTGTTGGTTTTGATTAACGTCAGGAACCCAAAAATGACATTAATGTAATGCAGATCCCAAAAGGCAGTCTGCACTTTGACCCCAGACATACATTTTGTTTGCACCATCACCAAGATTAATCCTCCTCTGGATGAAGACGAGACAAAACTCTGGCCACTGGCAGTGTGTGCTGGTCTGTTGGAAAACAAACCGCCTCGATTGCATTTGTTTAAGAAGGAAATTTTAACGCATAGAAAACAACAGCATAGTGTCATTTCCTATTGTCTAGTTAGGACAAAGATAAATGAGCAACTGTCATGATTTAGATCAACTGCTTCTCTGCTAACTTCTATTATTTGTTTATTTATGGACCAGTGTTTAATTAAAAGTATACCACCTACATATATGAACCACACCATAAAATGACTGAAATTCCTTTTGCTTTCAGTGTAAATGGTTTTTGGAAATCAAAACTGGTTTTTATATACATTTCCACCTGCAGGACCTCTACATGATAAATTCTTATTAACCACAAGAGGGTAAAAAAATCAATACCTGAGAAAATATTCTTTGTCTCTGATGAGTAACAAAGTAAAAACACAAGGAGGTATTTTAATAAAGTAAACTTCTTTGCTTCAGAAGTGAAGCATCTTTGCAGACTGTAAAAAAGCTGATTGAGAAACACTTCTTTCAAATTACAAGAGATACAAACTCTTTAAGTAAGGCACAGTATCTTCTATTGCTGTGTTACCAACTTCAAAATTCAGGGTTAACCACGTGACTTTAATCATAGTTGTGAACTTTAATCACAATTTTCACAAATCCAAGTTGAAGTTTGAATTTTTTTTACACCTAAAAAGGTAGAGTATGCTAATTTTTTTAAAAGAAGAAAGCTTCAAAATGATTATTTATAGTAGAAACTCCCTAATGGTATATATTTTTTAAAATAATGATTGTAGTCCTGCTCCTGATTAATTTGACATCTATTTACTTAGACTATTTTTCAAAATGTTGCTACTAAACCATAGTCCTTCCTAAGGATCTTATTCTATTTCAATAATAGAATGGGAAGAAAAGCCATATTTTCTTGCTTTGTTCTATTATTCACATAACTATCATTTTAAGAATGCTTTATGGACAAAACTATATAATATATAAAACAATACTTTAAAATTTGAAATAAGTCCACCAAAACCAGAAAGTAAAGATCACCAAAATTATAAAATATTTTATGTCTATTTGATTGTTTAAAAAGAAAATATTTATAAAAAGAAAAAGTCATCTTAAAAGAAGATTTTAGTTGCTATGGGCATATATTTTCAATTACAGTACCCCAAATTCCCTCCCCAACCCCCCAAAATAAGAAAACAGACTGCTTTACAACTGCTTGTCATAGCAGTTTAATTTTGAAAAATGCTTCATCTGTCCCTCCTTGCAATATATTTGTCTTATGGCTAGGTTTAGTCTTTTTTCTTTTTTTTTTTTTTTTTTTTGATTTATTCAATTACAAGGAGGAAAATAATCTATTGAAGAGGATTTTCTTTTTCTCTCGTATAATTATTATTTTTAAATCAAAATCAGCTCATTTTTAAATCAACATATTAAGTGTTAGCTGTACCAACTTTCACCACCACACAAACTCATTCATTGTAAAGCAAAATGGAATTTAAGGGGCAGTGGGGATTTCTACAGAGGTCATATTTTTGCTATGCCTAACTAAACCATAAATCCAGATTACAACATAAATAATTTTTTATTATTTTGGCAGTGATAAATACAAGTAGAATTTTGAAAGATATCTGGGCTTAATTCGTATGTTAAATAGGCCAGGATAAACCAGTGCTAGAAGAAATTAAAACTGGCCCTATCTTAAACAGAAACCCAAATTAGGCACTCTCCACCACACTAATTAGTAATCGATAAATTTGCTATAGAAATACAATTCTTTTACATTGGAAGACTAAAGAAATAGGATGATTGAAAGTTTCAAATTTAAAGAAAAGAACTCTGACAATCTTTTAATCAGAAGTATTGTTTATAACATGGCTTTGAGGTAGTTGTAGTAACATCTTTAACTAGTTAAAAACACTCATCAAGCTCTAAAACAACTATCTTAGATGACTCTTCTGTAGAAAAGTACAACCTCCCAAAATGCCTTAATTTATATTTTTTAGCAGTTATGATGAATATTATTACTATTAGTCCCAGTATATCATTTTTGCTTTTCAATTTATTCAAATTCTTAAAGAGCTATCTATGAAGCCACAATTTTACAGAAATCTCTTTTCAGGTTAGTGTGGTACACTGACTTTTAATAAGACCCCTAAGTTGTGCCAAGGTACTTTTTTGTTGTTCTAAGGAATTATTTCATGCAAATAAAGAGACTGCTATGTGGGAAAGTGTGTTTTCTTAACTATTTAATCAGACATTTCCAAAGCACAACATTTTGTAGACATGCATTTGCTTTGAAAATATAATCTTATCAGGGGTGGTTAGTGTAAAATTCTTGTCTGTTTTCTTACCTTTGAATTTGAGCTCTATTTATAAAGCTCAACTAAATGATGTCTGCATCTCAGGCATTTCCTTGCTAGGGAGTTTTACATGAGCACGATTCATATGGAAGCGCACAGCGTGTGAGCAGGGTGTCAATTTAGTTTCCCGTACAGTGAGTGCAACCTTATCAAAGTGCTCCTTTTCCAGAGAAGAAAAAGATGTGAGAATGTGGTTAAGTATGTATCTGTTTTTCTCTTTCTAATATTTTCTTCTTGCTTTATCTTTTCAGAATAAACAAAAGGGATGGCTTCTTCATTCCTTATTTGTCTATGCCAGTAAAATGGGATCCCCTTCACCCTGGAAGCACTGGTCTTCCTCCCCTCCCATGAAACAAACTGCTAGAGAAACTTGGTTTAGACAGAATGCAAACATGTAATCCTTGCAACTATATTTTAAATTATAACATGGTTTTTACATAAATCTATGTGTGATGACATATTTCATAACATTACACAAGCTCTTCCGTGCAGATTTATTCATGGAAGGATGGTTTGCAGAAAATCACAACATTGTACTAGACTTCTTCAGCAAGTTAATTTTCACATTAATGTGAATATACAATTTATGGGAAAAAGAATAATAGTTATTTAGGCATAGCGGTACTTACCTGTCGCTGTGTGAAAATTCCTATCATCCATAATATGCTTTTATTTCAGTTATTATTAGTAGACTGCATTAGTGCCAGATGGTTTTTATAAACAAAACCTCTGAGTTTGCATTTTGGTTCAAGGCTTTGCAATTCAGACAAACAAGAAGGAAGCGGCATGACACGAAGTCCAAGAGAACCATTCTTACACATGCCTCAACTTTGGTTTTTTGGTAACTACCCTATGGAGACTGTCCTTTATTAACAATCGCAATGAGTGTTCTGCCTGTATTTTTCTACCAAGAATGTCAAATAAGGTTCGAAAGCAAATGTAAACTGTAATGCAAGTGACACACACTAAAAATAGCCCTATAAATCTGTTCATTTTGTTTAGATAGTTTCCAGAGTTGTAAAAAGTAGGACTGCTCAACTTTATTATTTGTTTTGGAAAAACTAATTCTGTAGAGAATAGGCCACTGATAATGCTATATTACTTTACAGGAGATTTATTAAGACTGTTTCTAGATTTAATTTTTTTTAACAAGGAAACTTTTTTCCTGTTATTTCCAAGTAATCTATGAGATAATGAACTGAATGAAATCAATAGTGGCAAAAAAAATTTCTTTCAGTAATTAAAATTAATATATCTTGAAAGAGTCATATTTATATAAAATGAAATTAATTGACATTTGAAATAGAATCCTCATTCCTATTAACCTGTCAAACACATTGTTTCCAAAGCTTCCAGTAACAAAGCAACAATATTTATTATCTTACATACCACGAGGTTTTAAAAATAACTCTGGGAGAACATTTTTAGGACATTTACAATCTGAATAGACAACTAAAAAAATTAGACATTTCTCCATGAAAAATAGCTGTTTTAAAGTATGATGTTTGATGGAAAATGTATTCTTAGAAAACCATATAATTCAAATTTGAGAAATTGGGTGATGGAGAGATACCGAAAGAAGGAGTGTGAGCTCTATCACTTGTTAAGGAGGTTTGGAAAAATGGCTTATCTTTTCTCTTGAGAAAAAGCTTAGGAGGTTTAAGCCCTTCCTTTTCCCTTTCTTCATAATAGCCAAAAAGAATTTTTTGGATTGGTTGAATGACTGCATTTAAGCCAAGACTGATTGCAATTTAGGGCTTTGTCTTTTGATATCTTCTCCCAATGGAGACATGTATATACAGACAAAATGACAAACTTGACCAGTAATCTGACTTTTTAGAAGAGGGTCAGTTTAAAAACTACATCAACTTCTTTTTAGAGAAATAAAAATATTGTCATTTAACAGAACCTTATAGCTTAGTTCTTTTTCTTCCACACTGCACACTTGAATTACTAAGAAGTAGGAGTTTCCCGAGCTCTCATAGCCCTCCTTCCCACCCCCAGCTCCAAACCTCTTCCCCCTGAGTTCAGAAAGAAAACAGTGTTGCTATTCATGTGATAATTGTCAAAACCATGACAAGTGCCAAATAGGACAGTGCCAAGAAATCATTAGTTCAGTGTACATCTCAGATTTCTGTAATGTTCAACTAATGGGCTAGATTTCATCGGAGCTTTTTTCTTGTAAATTCTTCTTGTTATGCTTTTAGCCATCTTTTAGAAGAATTGTGTAAGCCAAGTTTATAGTAATTCTTTATTAGTTAAGATTAATTTTTTAAAAAACTGAAATATTATCTTCAACAAATTTATACATTGTTTTCACTGCAAACAACTTGAAATGACTAATTCAGAAAACTGAGCTGCTATACTGATAAAATTTTACTCAAGTTGAGTATTCTAGTTCAAACACATAAACATGGGAGAAAAAATAACCAAGCCACTTTTAAGTTTAAAAATATTCTGATTCATAGAAAAGATAACATAAGAAAAATTTAACAACATTAAGAAAATCAGCCTTATAAATGTTAATGCAATTCTATGTTTCATAGAAATAAGTAACATCTAATGCTTCAGCTATACACAGTGTCACTGTATTTTTAAATATTTCATGCAAATATGTCATCATAGAAAGAGCAAATGTACAATGATAGTAACCAACCAGGACTTTCAAGAACAGAGAAAAAGGAATAGCAATTTTTTGTTGTTTTTAAACCTATTGACATAAATAGTCTGACCTGTCATAAATTACCTTTTACGCATAGGCTCAGTCAAAACTGCTAACATTTTGCTTTCATCAATTTTGTGTTAGAATTCTGAAAACCTGAGGTTTTTCATTTTTTGTTTTTGGGGTTTTGTGGGGGGTGGTGAGCTAATAAAATGTGTCTATATAGCTGGCATTCTCTGGACATGTTTACTCAGGTAAGAATTCTTAGTTGGGAAAGTGAGCTAAAGAGCAGGGATACTGCTTCTAAAAGGCAGTTCGTGGGTTGTTTAATAGTATTTTAAATGTCTGCTAATGAGAGTCACAGGAAAGCACACAAGAGGAGAGCATTGGTTCCAGGGGTAATCACACAGCAGTCAAGAAGATTAACATGCCACTAGGGGACAGCAGAAAGTCACGGAATGAGGTAGTGCTAGAGCGACCAGAACAAAAGACTTTTCTTTGTGGGGAGAGGTAGAGAGTGAGAGAGGGAAAGATGGGGGTGGAGGGAGAGAGAGAGAGAGGATATTCACAAACCACGATCCTTTTACAAGTGAGTTGTTTGTACATATATTTTTTAAAGCAGTAAAGAAATATTTTCAAGAGTCTATTCTTAGACTGCTAAATTTTGGGTACTAGAATCTTGTAAAATATACATAATTATAAGCTTAGCAAAATAAATTAAAATATAGACTATTCTGCTTTCTGCTTTTTAGAGTGAGAAGTTTCAAGAATCAGAAAAACTAGTACATTGCCAAACACATTAAACTGAACCTATCAATGACAAAATACAGCTGTGAAATATTGAAAATATTGTTCAACAAAGCTAAACATAATCAAGATACATTTTATTTTCAAAGAGATATAAAGTAACTGAGGAAATAAAAGTAACTAACAAATTGATAAAACTGACCAAGTGATCTAGGAACCAAGTAGCTGACACATGCCTACAATATATTTGTAATCTTTAAGCACAATTCTGATTATTGACTGGAGTTGCAATTGTAATTTAAAAGAACTGGAAATTGTAACCTCTGTAATTATTTTACTCATCCTTTAACAATTCACCTTGCTGAAATGGTCATTCTTCCTTCTATATTTGTACAAACAAGCATCGTTTTCAGTGTAATAAGCTTTGCTATCCCAAGTGATTTCCCATTAATGCAACATTCTTATCAAATAACAACCAGTTTTAGACTCTAAGTTTCTTAGATTCATGGATCACATTCCTTTGTTTGATCTTCTTAAACCTAGATCACTGAATGCTCAGATAATACATCTCCTGATAAGGACATTGACGACTTTTGCCACCACTTTTCATAGTAATTTTTACCATTATAATATGGCTTCTTGAATTCTGTACAATCTAAAGTCCTGTTTTGTATGTTAAGCGTGTCATAAAATCAGAAATTATGAAATATTTAGAGTTATTTAGTTCATTTCTTTATAATTTTATTTTTTATAAAACTAGTTATAAAATATGACAAATCTGTTTGTTGGCCTTCTTTTTAATATTTAAACACATGAATCCCACAGAATTTTTTAAAATTGGTAGTGGATGCTATATATATTCTACACAAGAATAACTAGTATTCCTTTTTTACTACCAGTAAAAAAATTTTGATTAAAGTTATGTTCACATATTCTAAACATACGCTGTACCTTCAATTTTCATGTTTTACCTGTTTAACCCCTTCCTTTTTTCAGTAATATTTTTTTCTGATCAAGTATTCTATTACGCACTTCTAAAACTTAGGATATCATTCATGCTAACAGCCTTTTTCTCCAGATCACAATTACTTATTTTTTTCTTCCATGCATTCCTGTTGCATGAGTTGCTTTCTTTCTTTTTATTCTTCAATTTGGACGAGTTGACTTCAATAACAATAATAATAATAATAATAATAATTCTATACATTCTAAATCCTAAAGATTCTCTCCCAGTTCTTCCCCTGACACTCAGATCTTCCTAATATCTCTCTTGAATCCTCATCAACTACATTTAAGATGATGCCATCGTGTACTGTCCTTAGAGCAAGCAGAGACCAGCTGTTCGCCTCTACCTGCAAAGGACTATTCCTTCGTGAACTTGAAGACTGCTATTAATTCCCTCCAACTCTTCTCTTTGCCAGACTAAACAAGACCATTCCTTTACCCTTGTTTCAATGGGACAATTTCCTAACCCTTTAGTTTTTTTTGTTGTTGTTGTTGTTGCTGCCTCTGGGCCTACTCTAAATTCTGCACATTTGGCATAAGTGTTAGGCTCCTAGAGGACACAATAAGATAATGAAGAGCTGATTAATATTGCATATAATATAGATGATGATTTATATTTCTAAATTCTTCAATGATGGTCAGTGTTTTGTCTTTGAACAACAGAGCAATTTTTTCAATCTGTAATTAGCTCATAATCCACTTTGACCATCTATATCATCTTTCTTACTTACAGTTGAACAAATATAGAACTACAGAAATATAGAACTATAGAACTTATAGTTGAACAAATGTTTCTTTATTTATAATTAAAATCTATTTTCTTTCCTCAACAGTTAATTATTTTACTGTTTACTAATAACCTTCACTCTAATTTTACTTATATGCTCTATTCCTTTTCACTTTGGTTGCTCTCTGTTGCCTAAATTGAAATCATAATATCTTAAACTGTTTTCTAAGCTTGATAACTCCTTTAGAAAGCATAAGTAATGAAAACAACTTTACATCTATTTAATTTTCTTAAGTACACTCTTAGTAAATAAAATTGGTGAGTTTTGAAGAAGAAAAAGTAATTTGAAAATATTAATGTTACATTAAAAGCTAATTTCCCCTTCAAACAAGAAGACTTTATTACTGGGACATGCGTGAGAGAAAGAGAGAAGAAAGGGTGTTGGTGTGTAAGTAAGCATAAGTTAACTTTGAGAGAACTGGAAGCATTTGGCCTTCACCCTTCTCTTACCTCAGGAAAAACCCCAACCAAGATTTATGGTTTTCCTCACAACTGCATTCTCTGTCATGTTTTATACTTCATCTGTCTACACAGGGAGATAGAGGAGACAGATATGAATAAAATTATATCTAATCTCTCTCATCCTTAACATTTTCACCATGTTCACCTTGTAGGGCAGGTTATTCCCCTTAGATTTTTTTTTTTTTTTTGTCTGCAAAGAAAAAGGTGTGGAAGAATCCTGCATATTCTCAGTGGTTCCCATCATGGGCCACTGATGATTAAAACGACTGGTAATATCAATGAATCAAGGAGAGAAAAAAGCAAAAAAAAATTTTTTTAAATCACTGGGTTATTCTGTTGCTACCTAAACACTTATACTGTGAAAGAAAAGAATTGCAAAATTAAATTACATGGATTCAATAGAAAATTATGATTCAATAAGCTAATTTTCTATACCAATCATCTAATGTACAAGAGCATTACAATATCTAAAATAATCACTTTGTCATTTTTTACTGTATCGCAAAAAAAGAGTCACAAGATAGGTTATGAAACTGCTTGCACTGTTTATCACCATTCATCTCCAAACTATTTTTAACCAAAAAAAAAAGGGAAAAAGAATGAAGTAAAAAACAATTAAACCTTCAAAAAATATTCTCACCCAGACATTATCTTATTAAAAAGAGGATACTCTTGCACAGATAGTCCAGGAAACAGCTATTTCCAGAAACTGCTTTCAGGTAGCTGAAATTGCAAAGAAAAGTTATCTGTGCCTAACACGTGTCTGGTGCCTCTTAGACCTTTAGTTAGCGTCAGGGAGAAAACGCCATCTTCCAGCAAGAAGACAAGAGAAAAGAAAAAAGAAAATAGAAAAGCCTTTTCTATTTATATAATTTCAATTTGCAAAAATTAAAAAGTAAAACAAATAAAACATTGGGAAAGTGCTCTAGCTGTCCCTTAGCACATGGTGAACTCGGCGAGACTGTTCACTTACACAGGAGCCTTATCTCAGGGTCAGAGATGTAATCAAAAACTAACGAACTACAGAGGGAAACTGGTGAAAAATGAAACAACCCTGACCCAAAACATAGTACTGACTTCATTTAAGGTTTCTGTTCGAGGACATTTAAAATTTTTCTTTCTCTGGAAATAATTCAAGGTTTAGAAAAACCTAAAAAATAAAAACCTCCATAATGAAGTCTATGGAGTGCTTAAAGTGAAGAGCATTTAAGAGGCACATGGTAGCCTCACCACAGTGAAGTGCAGCATCTTTCTAAACAAGGCCAGTTGCACGGGATGTATGTACGAGGAACGGAGCCTCTGACTACCATCCACTAAATGGACAGACCCCTCTGATGGAAACCATCAGGGACCCCTTGCCGTCTGTTTCTTCTCTCTGTCTAGGACTTTCTCTTCTGACCACCTTGTATTATCCTCTCCCTCAGTCTCTACAGTCCTCTCTCTCTCTCTCTCTCTCTCTCTCTCTCTCCCTCTCTCTCTCTCTCTCTGTCTCTGCATTCAGGAAATCTCCCTTTTCCTAACAAATATATTTATTAACTTATATTTATATTTTACCTTCATGCTATCCCTCCTTTATTTCCTCCTCCCTAAATCATTTCTGTCATTCTTTCCCTCCTTTTCTCCTCCAAGCCCTCTCTGTTCCCTCCAGACTTTTCTCTTATTCTGTCACCTCAAGGTGCTGCTGAGTTTACTGCTCTCTTCCCCTATCGCTGCACAATCTTCAGCAGCAAATCTCTTTTTCACTTTTCTTGCTATGGGGTCTGTGTCTGTGTTTGGGGAGGATAGGGTGACTTATGCATTGGGTCAGATTAGAAAAAAGGGTCATAATACCCAAGAAAATGCAGACTGTCTCAGGAGGAGATTTTTCAAAGTATTTTATTTTAACATAGGGTACCAACAGATGCAAAAATTAGTGAGTAATATCCATAAAATATGATCCCTTATATTTCAGATCACTGCCTTCATATTCTGCAGGTGTTCTTCAAGACACACATTCAAATGAAGCACATTCATTTGAAAGATTTCTTGTGATTTTATTTTTGCTTTTCATTTCCCAAAAGATTTTAAGTGATTTTCTCATAGTTTACTAAAAGAAAGACAGATGAATTTTTCTACTAAATCTGAATACTTCGGTTCAGCTCCAAGAAAATGTATTTTAACAAGTCTTCTTCTTAGTGGAGACACAGTTTAAATAACCTATTGTGCATTTCATTTATAAATAATTTATTACTGAATACAAATGGCTATGCTTTCCCACATGTCAAAATCAACAGGAGGCAGGGCTTGGTATAAGGTTCACCATTAGACCAACTAAATTTTCTTCAAGATTGTATGAAAGGCGTGGTTAATATTTAATTTAGCTTATAACGCTGAAAGGCTCTGGTACATACTTGATCACAATGATATACAAAGCTGAACTGTGTCTTCCTCTTTTGGTTATAGAAAAATGTTTAAATTTCCCGCCAATGAAGCAATCTGAGAGACTGAATAAATTTTAATATATTTTTTAATCTTATCTTTAAAAGAAATAATGAACATGTATATATGTGTATTCAGCAAGGACTACAGTACCACTCTCCCCTCCTCCCCAAAAAAATTCTCTGCTAGGTTTTAAATCTTTGGATCTCCCCCATTGCAATCTAGGAGCGTGGAGAACAATAGGTAGGTTTTATATAGTACCTGATTGATATTTCCAGGGTGTGAAAGTCTCTACTGGCAGATTAGGCTGATATTGCATATTCAAACACATACAATGATATATTTGTCATTGCTATTGACCTTTATCTCTCCGGTTTCCTGACAACCTTCTACAGTTATTGACATTACAAATACCAGCAACAACGTGCAGGGCAAAGTATAACCTTTCATTTACTTTCATGTCCCTCAAATGACTTCTGTAGGTAGTTTCAACAAAAGCGGCAAACAATGATACTGTTGATTTTTTTCTCCTTAACTTGCTAAAATGTTTTCCATTTTCCTCTTGTTCTCAGAAAATCATGCCAATAATTCTCTACAAAGGAAACGATTTCAAATGAATACAGGTAATTAGAAGTGTCAAGAAATCAGCAAAGTAGGGTGTCTGCCATCATTTCTGTGGAAAGAGTGCCAGATTCTCTTTCAAAAAGGTCTTTGTCATTTTTTAATAGAAGGTAATTAATGTAGACTGCAGTAAAATTTGCAGGATCCTAGTCACTTGTCTTTCTTGCCATAGAAATGGGACCATAAAGATGTTTTGATATGTAGAAACAATCTTCCAAGGTTATTTAAAAATGACTTTTAATTACAAAAGTAGTCCTTTTAGTCTTTTCATTTCAAAAGAAAAAGGATTTAGAAAGGGCATATTTATTAAAAGACAAAAGAAAGAAACTTTTAAAGGAAAAATTACCTGAAAAGTGAAACAACAAGATTTTATGTAATTGACAAGAGTAGAGTATGCTATAAATTAGTCTATTATCTCTAATGTTTCTGTCAGTAAGAGAGATGGTGCATAATGTCCTACTGAACATAATTACACACTTTTGAAGCTATGATACCATGGGCAAAAATAAGAGGCTTTTTTTCCCCCTAAGACCAAACTGAATTGACTATTTGGCTCTATTAAAACCACCCTTGGGCTGGAGGTATAGCTCAGTAGTAGTGCACATGCTTAACATGCATTAGGGCCTAGGTTCAATCTTCACACCAAAAGCAAAGAAAAAACAACAAAAACACGCAAACAAAGCAGTCTCAATGATATCAGTGACAACAAATAACACACAGCTTTCTATCAAATGAGAGAATTTTTAGGATCCATCCCATTCTTTTGGGGGTGAAGGTGAAGTTTAAGTCTGTTCTACATTCTCTAAAGGTCATAATATCCAACTGTGTGCGATCCAAATGGAACAATCCTTCCATTTATTTATACATGCAATTATTCTCGTTTTACAAAAAATCTTGGTTATCAACAAACATCATATTTTCTCATTTGACGTTTATTATCTTGGTAAGACTAAAAAAAATCTTGATCACAGAAAATACATCCTAAAAGCTTAAAGATTGAAATTTAAATTACGAGGTTATTTTCATATTGACTCTAACACTGAAATGTTGATGAATCTGAGACCATGATAAAATAGCTAGCAATATACTAAAAGGTGACCAAAGTATACTCTGCCACCACCAACTAGTGTCCCAAGACATGTTATTGTTCCTAAATACAGATAAGCAAATAAGCATTCAATAAGGATGATCATTATCATCTATTATTTGAAATAAAATGGAATAGGGAGAAGATTCAGCCAAACTCCGCTAATAAATCTTTTTCTCCACAAAAAGTGGAATAAGATCCTGTTTTGCCCTTAATCTTCTATCCTGAGGTTATCCTTTTTTATAGAATCCTCACCAGCAGCAAACAAGCAAAAAACACGGAACAACAATTATTATGATAATCGTATGTTATGCCACATACCAAGATATGCTTCTGGGAATCAGAGTTTACTGTATTTTTGTTTATGAAGCAGTCAAAGTTTTCAGAATCAGGCCAGTGAGATAGCTCAGTGGCATAAGCACCTGCCTGGCAAGCGTGAGGTCCTGAGTTCGACTTCTGGTACCCACATAAAGGAAAAAAAAAAAAGGGCTGGTGATATCGCTCAGGGGCACAAGTGCCTGCTGGCAAGCGCGAGGTCCTGAGGTCGACTCCCAGTACCCACATTAAAAAAAAAAAATTGTTTTCAGAATCTTTGAATCTATTTTAAAAAGCAAAGTCTACACTTCTTTTAGGGATACTTTCCAAAGTCTGGTGTTAAAAAGCTATCTCCTCAAAGATGAGCGAAAAATTAAAATAATAATTAAGAGAGAATTTAGAAAAAGTGGCTTAGTTGAAAAGGTGAGATGGATCAAGGCACAGAGGAGATACAGAGTGATGGACCCAGCTTTCAATCATCACATGGACCTGAGTTCATCAGGAAAGAGAAATAAATTTCAGTTCAAAATCTGTAATAAATTCACAATAGTAAATCAGACAGAAGGATGGGGAAGGTACAAAAAGTTACAGTGTCCAAAAAGCACAATTTTTTCAAGGAGGAAAAAGCCAGATGTCCTCACTTCCTTAACTACCTGAATCCAGTTGATGATTGCTTTCCCTGTTACACGACGTGTGTGTGTGCGCGTGCATGTGTGTTTCCAACACTGGAAATTGAACACAGAGCCTTTGCACTAAATTATATCCCCAGACCTTTTTTTTCATTTTTTATTCTGAGAAAGGGTCTCACTAAGTCACTAAATTGCCCAATCTGAGCTCAAAGTTGTAATCTTTTCACCTCAGTCATCTGTTCTTTTAGCCCAAAACAATGGGTGATCAAGAAAGTAAGCAGTCCGTGGCAGGATTATTTCAAGTTGGGCTACCTTGTCCTTCAAGTCCTCTAATCTCAGCTAAGACCACTCACTTGGTGCTTTCACAGAGCCTATCTCTTAAAACCCTAGCCAGGATCAAAGGAAATTAAATGGCCATTTGGAAGACCATATTCCAATTATAATGGCATGTGACTGGTCTGTATTTTATCCCTTTCCTCCTTTCTTTCTCGAAAAAGAATAATTCCATTTGGATGCACGGTATAACTGTCCTGCCAAAGACAATGAAGATGAGCCATCTCTTCTATAATTGATTACATCGTTTCATTATATACTGTCTTAAAAAGCAGATGTACTTCTTGATTAATCACTGTCAAAAATAATAGCACAAGGATTGACTGCTCAAACCAAAGAGTATTCATCATTCTTTATTTTTCAAATGTATAATTCTAGCCAGAGTTTGTATTCAGCTAATAGGTAGCAGAAAGTCATATTGATTATTAAAATAACAAAATACTGTCATTTATAGTCATTAACCACTAACAATTAACCATTGTTCTTATCTTGCAAGGACTGCTCATGTGCCTACCACCCTGGTTCCTTATCTCCAAAATACCTCTACTCAAACTAATTCAAGTAGTGCTTTTTATAATAACACGTTCTCCGGGGTACACCTTTAGTGATATGACTGATTTCTTCTCTTATTGGTTTGTGCCCACACCATACCAATTTGTAACTATTTTTATAATTACCGCTGATTTTAGCTCCACCTACTGGGTTAGAGTACATTTTATAGTGCTACCAGCCACATTTATATTTTCATTGGTAGTATAATTATTAGATAAAATCTATCCTTAAATATTCTAGTCAAGTTATATCTTCTACATTATAGATGTGCAAATATGCTTGTTCATTTTGTTGAGCAAAATCAAAGATAGTCTTCAGACTGGCTTTCGCACAACTTAGTACTTTTATGCACCTACGAAACACTTCTCTACACAGAAGTAGGATGACACCCATTTTGAGTGAGCAGGTTTGTCAGGCACATTAGTTTTCATAATAAAATATTATATTTCTACCAGCAAATCTGATATCTACAATACACAACTCTCCTTCAATAAACAACAATTTGAACATTACTTAGGACTAAGCAATTAGTGATGTACAAATCCATGCTTAAGGCACATGGAGTTCAGTTTTTATATGAGTTCCAGCCAACTTCTGTCAGAGTCAAGACAATCAATATCTGAGAAAAAGCTATAAGAACATGCTGACAATTTCTTTTAGATTTCTTAAACTTTGTTCTACAGTGTAGTTTAAACAATAGAAAATAATGGAATCAGACTGTATTAATTTGGCACTCTATAAAAATGCTTTAATTGAATTAGCAAGTGTTATTCAAACTCAACAATAGGGATTATAAAAATTATCTTTGTATCTTCCCTAAATAATTGTCCAATATGCTATTCAATCTCAATCCCAAATTTATATTTCTAATCTAGACCCATCAAGACCCACTGTTCTAAATATGTTTAATATCACCACTGTCTCAAAGACCTGAAATTTAATATGTCTAAAACTCAGATGATTATCTCCCATCTACATCTTTTTGCCAGGGATTCCTTATCTTGGCAGTTTTATCCATTCAGAAGGGGTAAGTTTGGAGTTGAGGAATAATCTTTGACCTATCACTCTTCCCCCTGCATATTAAATCCATTATCAAGCCAATAAGTTTAAACCTCTAAGCATCTCTCAAACATCTCTACTTCTCCCTGTCTCCACACTATCATCTTTCATCTAGACCCCATAACAGCCACCTAACTGGCCCTCTGTTTCTACTCTAAATGTGCTCTATTAGATCCTCATACTGCAAGAATATTTCCCAAATACAAATCCGGTGATGTTTTTCCTCTGCTCAGAAATTGACAAAAATCTGCTGTCTATCAGGCTTAGAAACTCTGACTTGGTGGCCCAAAGTGCATAGATATCCACTACATTCTTATATCATTTACCCTTTTCTTTTACTAAACTCCAGCCACATTGCTGTATTTCAGATCCTCTATACTCCTCCCTCCCACGGAACTTTTGAACACATTATTCCCTTTGTCCTGTCCCAGGCTGTCCCTTAGAATAGTGCTCTCAAACTTTACTGTTCAAAGGAATCCCCCAGGGATCTTCTTAAAATGCAGATTCTGATTTAGTAGGTCCAGGACAGAGCCAGAGGTTCTGTATCTCTACAAAGGTATCAGCTTGTGCCAGTGCTGTTGGTTTGTGGACAGCACTATGAAAGAAAAGACCCAGACAACTTCTGTTTACCCTTAAGACTTCACCTCTAACATCACTTCTGTGGGAGAACTTCTCCTGAACTTCAAGTCTAGGCCATGTTCTTTTGTTATGTGCTCTCATAGAAGTGTGCCCTTTTTATATAATAATGATTTCAATTTGTAATTATAGATGAAAAAAGAATCAATGGCTATTTCCTCCACTACTGTACTTCCCACATGGGCTCAGAACTATTTTGCCCTTCATTTGTGTTAAGCCAGATACTAAGGCTATAAAGGCACTTAATGAATAGTTGTGGAAGGAAGGAAGGAAGGTTCGTCACATTATATATTATTGGTATTTAGTATCATAAAAAATCAGAAGGTCATCCATACTGAAAAATAAATATATTCTATACAATATTATCTATATAATATAATATTATATAGACAATATTATATCATATTATATTATATGACCCTAAGGAAAGATTTGAGGTCCTATAAAAGTAGAAAACCATTACCTTATATTCAAATAACATTACAAATGGTATGATTAATTGATTTGAACAAAGTCATAAAGCCAGTCAGTGGTGAAAGTGTACATCTTCCAATATAGAAGGCATAGGTAGATAGATATATAGATGATAGATAGATAGATGACAGAGACATAGAGATAAACACAGAGATAGACATAGAGATAGAGGTAGATATTTATTTTAAGCAGCCCATTATAAATTCAAGAGGAGAAGTTTAAAGGGATGAGAGAAAGAGAGAAAATATATTTTTTCCTAGTAATAAATGTTAATTTAGCAGCAGTATAGTCAGGCTTTTGTATACATTTTCACGTCAGTAAGATCAGATGAAAAAGAAGGAAATTCTTTATAATAAAATTTCACAGTAGTCAAAAGATCTCCTTGTGGTGTTAAGGGGTTTGTCACACCTGTTAATTTTCAGTTTTATATCTGTAATTCATGAGTCTCCAAATAATATACAAAAGAAACTTTTTAGGGGAGAGAAAATATTCATGTTAGTCTGAGAATGTATCAAACCTCAAATAATAAAATTTAGAATTAAGGATCATAAAGAGGTAATCCAAGCCCCTATTAGAATGAAATCAGCTGAATTTCACTTACCTTTAATGAATGTAAGAGATCTCAGTAACTATTTAGCTGAGTTCAAGTGTTCTTTGTTGTAATCTTTCATTCCCCAGTGGAGCCTCTTCAGCAAACATTTGGTAGGATAAGCAGGACTTTGGTTTCATTCAGTATTTTGAGATTTCCAGGTTGTGCATGGACCTGTCCTTTTAAAATTCAATTCCATTCAAGTCAGCAAAGGAGATAAGTTCTCTCTTGTGTGATGGGATCTTACAAACATGCACATTGCTTTTACAAATATGTATTATTTTAAATCAGAAGAATTCTACATAAAGGAAAACTTTCCCATGAAAAGCAAAGAAGATTGGTTAATTTCTGGTTTAAAGAAAATGACATTCTGCCTCCAAAAAAATGTGCATAGCTGTGGAAAAATACAATGCAACATTTTAAGGGCTAAAATGTAAGAAAACCCTCTGTCATGAAGACATCCAAATATCTTTTGAACTATTTACACCATATGCGTCCCAATAAGGCTCCTTTCTGATTAAATAATGACAAGTAAGTGGAACAAAAGATGGCTTCAAAGACTCTTGAATCTTTACACAGCTTTTTGTAATTTTGCATGTGTGAAATTTAGCTATCATTATACAAATGTTCTCTAAAGCATAATTTTCTTGGTCTGTAAAATATGTCGAGGAACAGGATGCCTTGCCCATAGTAGGCACTCAAAAGTAGGGCTGAATAAATTAATAACAAGTGAATGCTCAGGAAAGTAATTCTAATGAAATATGAATATCTTTTTAAACTTCTAAGCACAAATTTAATTACTTAAAAAGAGTAATTACGAACGTATGGCTGACGACTGCCTCTTAAAATAAGTTGAGAACTAAGTATGAGAGGTGGTATGCAACAATAATGGCCAGACACATGTGGAACACACAAAGAGAGAGAAATTATACAGTCATTAGAATTCTGAATCACTTGTAATGATCTGGGAAAATATTTCTAATAAAATGTTACATATGAAAGGCCGGAAAAACCATATGCATAATAAAATATGAATGCCTTCATTCTAATAGAAAACAAGAAAAAACAAAGAAAACAAGACTGGGTTAAAGTGAGCAAAGAGATTTCAAGAGTGGATATCTTTAGGTAATGAGATTATAAAGGTTTAGTTCTAATACGCATGTAGGAATTTTAAATGCAAAATAAAAAGATGCCCTTTCAATAGTAAATAAGAGTGCTATACCATGATGATACTCTTTATGATTTAAAATTTCTTGTAGGAAAATACAATATTTAAGCAATGCTCTATAGAACCCATGGGCTGTCTGTGGATTCAACTGTACTCCACAGATACCCCTGACATTCCCATGAGTGATACTGGTACACATCTGGATGAGATCTCGACCACTTGAACTGCCCAAGCAAAGAGGAAGAGGGACACTAAGAAGAAAATTGCATTGCTATTGAAATAAAACAAAGGTAAAAAGAAACAGAACTCTAGGAATTTTTAAATACATTTTAGTTTTCTATTCCTAGTGATATTCTAAAGCATCCATCCAAATACTTTAATATATAAGAATGCAGCAGTTCAACCCTTGGCATTATAGTTTCTTCGGGATTGATAAGGACTTAAAAGGGTCATTTGGCATGACAGTTGATCTGATGCTTGCCATCTCAGGGGTCAACATGTCAACAAATGCCTAGGTCCAGACAATCTTTTAGGGAACACACTGTCTCCTATGGAAGACTCGACAGCTAGTATGTACTTCCTTTCTCGGTACCCTTAAGAAAGCAAACACATCAACTCGATAAACATAAATAAATAAAGGAGCCCATTTGCCACCACTCTTGTTTACAATGAGAGAAATTCACACCTGCTAAACCACAAACATATATGTTGAAAATTCCAGAGGTAAAGCTGGCTCAGTGCAAACGGATCTCCATCAGACAAAAATCAGGACTTGAGTTCACACCCTCTCTTGGCACAGCCTTTTTCTGTTTTGGCTCCATCCTCAGGCACACTCTGCTATTGCGGTGACAAGGTGGCTTTAGCACCTCTCCAGGCAAACTCTCTCTTCTGAACAATCCTCTTAAAACACACACACACACATACACACACACACACACGCACATGCACACAATCTATTCCCCCAAATTTTTAAAAATAAAAATTCTAGGCCGGATCATTATTGTTTAGAATTGAGTTTTATAACCAGCTTGGACTAATCGCTGAGTTCAGGGGCATAAAGCCCACCTATTGATTCCTTTAGACTACACTCACCCTTGGGATTGACTACAGCATCAGTTCCAGACAAATGAAGAGTGAGAAGCAAGGATGGGCATCCCCTAAATGAATGGCAGGGGAGATAGTAGATGATAGACAAATGGATGGATGGGTGGATAAATAGATATTTACCTATTACAAAGCCTTTTTTTCTTTCTTTTTTAGCTACATTCTTCAAATTCTTGACCAGAAAAAGAAAAGAAAAAACGATGGAGTAGGAATTGTTTCCATAAAAATGCAAAGAAAGAATTGTTGCTCTGTGTGAACATCATAGAGCTTTACAGGTTTGATAACAAAGAAACAAGAAAATGAGCATAATGGTGAACCATTTCACATATATTATGGTGATGTTAGCAAACAATGAAACAGAATCAGAGATAAATCAGAGATAAATCTGCTGTCTGACATGGTCTAGTACAAAACTGAAAATTCTTTCACCAAATACCACAGCCTTTCAACAAAAGCAGCATTCATTTTTTCAAGGTGTTGGGCACAAAATGACTAGTCAGAAATGTACTTGCTCAGGTGACTATCTCTGATAATCCCACACAGCTTGCAGCAGGAATAAATGTGTTAGAGGCAGTTAAATGAATTTAAGAAGTGTACTATGGGGTGAAAGATGAGTGTGACTGTGTTTTGTAATGACTTAGAACTTGTGATGGAAGATGTTTCATTAATGTGTAAAATAATAACTGAGAGGAAATCCTTGATGCAATGTCTAAAATTTAAGGGATATGGCTGGATTAAGACACCAAAGCACACATGTATATCCATGTGCTAACTGAAAGAAAAATGTCTTTATGGTATAGAAACAGAAAATAAAAGAAAGAGGAAAATAAGGAAAAGATATAAATGTGGGGAGAAAATCATTCTTTTTTTGCAAAAACTTGTCATTTACTGGTGGATTTTTTTGTACGATGTTGGAAAACATGAGAAGTATAAGGGCTATTTAGGATAAGTGCTGCTACAGATGCTAATATATGCATCAACATTGTTTTAATATTCCTAATGTGAAAAAGGATGGTAAATTTAAAACAGCGCAGCTCTAGGTCTTTTGGTTTCCAAAGATTTTTCATTCTAGCCAATCCCTCATTCTTGTCCCTTTTCAGATTCCTCCTCCTTTGAAGCTCTGAAGGTGATAAGAGTTTGCTAGCTTTTTTTTTTATCTATTTCTAACTAATTTTATTGGTACACTTTTGATATACACAATGATCACATTTATCAAAGGGAATCTGTACCTGCACCTAATATATCTTGATTGTTTTTTCCCTAATCCCCTCCCCTCCTGTCAGCCCCTCTCACCCTCCTTATTTACAAGAGCTTTGTTTCCCTTTTTTTCCTTCTATTGTCTTTTTTCTTTTCCCTTCCTTTCTTTCCACCTCCCCCTCTCATGTCCCCCTACCCATTTGAACATTTTCTTCCTATTTCCCAATATTCACTTGGTTTCTCATACTTCATTCCAGAAAGAATGGTTATTATCAAGAAATCAACCAAATACAAATACTGGTAGGGCTGTGGGGAAAAAGGAACCCTTCTCCACCACTGGTGGGAGTGTAGGCTGGTGCAACCACCATGGAAATCAGTGTGAAGATTCCTCAAAAAACTAAAACTACAGGTCCCATTTACCCAGCTATTGTCCTTCTTGGGATCTTCCCAAAAGCATTAAAAGCATCGACCACAGTGATATATGTACTCCCATGTTTACAGTGGCACAATTTATAATAGCTAAATCTTGGAATCAGCCCAAGTGCCCATCAACAGATGAGTGGATAAAGAAGATATGCTTTTTTTTATACAGTGGAGTACTATTCTGCCATAAAGAAGGATAAATTTGAGACATTTCTAACTAAATGGATGAACCTTGAGATTATACTCTAAAGTGAAATAAATTGGACACACATGTTTAAATATTGCATTGCTTCTCTGGTGTGAGAAAATCATTCTTTGAATCTATAGGTGTAAAGCAGTTATGAAAAAGATAATCTGGACAAAACTTTCATCTTCTCCCTAAGTATTTATTGAGTAGCTGTTTTGTGACAGTCACTCTTTATTCTTTCTAGAAATACAACACATAAGTCAAATAGATATGGTGTCCAACATCTAAGAATTTACAATCTAGAGAGATTGATCCTCTATCAAAAAAGGCTTCCGTAGGGCCGGTGAGATGGCTCAGCAGCATAAGCGCCTGCCTGGCAAGCGCGAGGGCCCAAGTTCAACTCCCGGCACCCACATAGGAAGAAAGGGCCGGTGATATCACTCAGCGGCTCAGGTGCCTGCTGGTGCGCGAGGTCCTGAGGTCGACCCCCGATACCCACAGAAAAAAAAAAAAAAAAGGCTTCCACAAGAAAATATTATTTGGGCCGGTGAGATGGCTCAGCAGCGTAAGCGCCTGCCTTGCAAGCGCGAAGGCCCGAGTTCGACTCCCGGATCCCACATACCAAAAAGGGGCCGGTGATATCGCTCAGCGGCACGGGTGCCTGTTGGCGCGCGAGGTCCTGAGGTCATCCCCCCGGTACCCACAAAAAAAAAAAGAAAATATTATTTAAGCTGAGATATTAAGAATGAGTGAGAAACAATTAGGCGAAGAGTGTAGTGGAGTATGAATAAATCCTATACTCAAGAACATCCTGATGCATATGAATAAACAAACTTTGAAGTATAAAATATACACTCTAGGTTGTGTGCAAGAAGACTGGAGGCAGATGCTACCAGATGAGGCTAGAAGTACAGGTTGGTAACAGATCGCACACATCTTGTAAACCCTGCTCAGGATACTGGTCATCTCAAAAGCAGTGAAAAACCATTAATAGGCTTGAGCACAGTAGAATCTTGAGAAAGATGTGTGCTTTTAAAAGGTCATTCTGACTGTGATATGGAAGAATAATCATTATTTTATAAAATGTGAGGGTAGACACACAGGCTGGCAGAGAGCATACCGAAACTGTCTGGAGGTTGACAATAGGAAGAGCAAGAAGAGGAGGAAATGTTTAGGAGATCAGATTGACAGAAGGTAGGGATGAATTGGTTAAGGGAGTAAGGGAAATTCAGGAGTCAAGGGTGACCTTTGGTTTTTTATGCCCATAGTCTCATGTACATGGAGACAGGAAACCTGGAGAAGGAATGGGTCCGGGCTGAGGGTTGGATTCTGAATTATCTTGGATACCTTCAGCTTGGGACATTTTTGATATAACCACTTGCAAGAACAAGGTAGACAGTTTGATAAGATCAGAAGACAAGTTTGAGCTGGAGATACATTTTATAAAAAGAAGAATTTGGTGATTGGGGATGAGAAAAGATCACCAGCAAGAAACACAGAAAGAAAGGAAGATAATTTTAAGAGCTTTAAGGAACTTCAATACTTATTGTTAAAAAGGGCATAGCTTAAAATCAAATCCAAGATAGAATGCATGATAAAAGGAGAAGCAGGACCGCTGCGGAAGTCAGGAAAAGAGAAAGCCGTAAGAAGAAAGATCTGCTGACTATGAAGTAACCTCCTGTTAGCAGCAAGCTCTTGCAAAGTCAGAACAACTAATTCAAAAGAAACACCTCCCCTACTCAAGCAAATCTTCTTAAAAAGGTTGATTCACATCACTAAAATACTTTAATTTTTAAATAACGAACTATTTAACCTTCTACAAAAGGTAGACCTACATTACGTAAAAGTTTAAATAGGCCTGGAAGTAGGAACTCCTGCTTAAGTTTGTTCCTTACAAAACAATGGCTGCCACAGAATTGGCAGCTGCAAAGTCATGGTCTTGATTTCACGCAGGACTTAAGTACTCTTAAGTCAATGCAGTCTTTTTCTTGTGTCAGGATTTTCTTTAATATACCTGGGCACTTACACAAGTAAAATGTCTGTGTGTCAATGGTGGGTCTAACTGCAGAAGACCAGAGTAACCATGGAATAAATGAAAGATGTTTATTTCTTGCCTTTGAAGTATTACAGAATCCTGGGAGCTCTCCCTGGTGCTACTAATACAATGACCCTGCCTTGTTTGCTTGATGATATCTTCACTCTTCACTGTCCAAATTCCCTGGCAGAAATAACAACCCAGAGGGACACTGATTGTCTATTCCTGCCTCTGGTCATCAGCACAGGACTACACCATGCCCACCACCAACTCCATCTCCACCGATTTTTCTTTCTCCCATTTGAAACAAGGAAATCCTAGGATGTAGCTTTACTTCTGCCTAGCATTTCCCCTTAGAACTCCCAACCCTCACTGTAAGTTAAAAAAAAAAAACTTTTTTGCAATAGCAGGGATTGAACCCAGGACCTTCACACTGAGCTACATTCCCAGCCCATTTTAATTTTTTTGAGATGGGGTTAAGTTCCCCAGGCTGGGCTTGACCTTGGGATCCTCCTACTTCAGCATCCCAGAGTACTGGGATTATAGGCATATGCAACACCCCAGCAGGTTCTTAAGTCTTACAACAAAAAACTACAAAGCTTTAAGGAGGCTTAAATATTATTCAATATGGGTTGGTAGCTCAGTGGTAGAGCACATGCTTAGCATGCCTCAGGCCCTGGGTTTAATTTCAAACACCAAAAGAATAAAAATAAAAATTAGTTAACAAATACTAATTATTATCATCCAGAATAATAAGGATGGCCAAGGATTAATTTAACCTTTACAAAATCCTCAAGAGGTAAGTAGTCATTTTATGAATGATGACTCATACTCAGCAAATTTAAGTAGCTGTGCTATGTTCTGCATGGACTGGACATCACCGAATTATCTTTCTGCTACTCGACATTGTCTGCACAGCCATAGCTGAACTTGGTCATTTGGCCATCCAGTCCTACAGCACCTGCCAGACCAAGTCTGCTTCTCTGAACACTCTCAAGCTTTGATTCCAGTGTAATGTCTCATTCAAAAATTCTGGCTTAGATTCATTCTTACCCTTCCATCATAAGGGATAAGAAAATATCAGAGTTGCAAAGATCACACTCCTTGCACGTAGGAAAGCTAGTACTTGAACCTCATTTTCAGGCCTAGTCCAAGGTACCTTCCCCCATATAGCACCAAGAAGGACATATTACGAGCTTCTGTTCAAATATCATTAACTAAGAATGCTGCTCGTCCACTGACCACTGGCCTCCTAATTTATTTCCTTTCTTAAATGCATGCTCTTAAATTCTTTTGAAGTGATTTTTACTCATTTTGTAGATGGGAATATCAAGAGGCAGAAAGTTGAAAGAGCTGGTGAGAGCACAAATAATACAGGGTGGATTTCAGAGTAATTATTTTCTGAATATTATCTCTCACACAAACTCACTTGTTTATAACGCATGGATTCTCATGGGTGTTTCTCTTTTTTCACCATATCTTAACAGGAGTTGTATGATAACAGGTAATTTGATCACTTTAAGTATGTCTGTTTTGTAAGTCCCTTTTAGAATTGTCAGGCAACTGCAACTCTGATTTTTTAAAAATTGCCAGGCACAATAGTGCATTCCTCTAATCCCAGCTATTCAGGGATCAGAGGTAGGAAGATCACAAGTTCAAAACCAGCATAAGCAACTTAATAAGACCCTGTCTCAAAATTTAAGAATAAAATTTTAAAAGGGCTAGTATTGTTGCTCAGTAATATAGTGCTTCCCTAGTTTCAATCCTCAGTACCACAAAATTGAATATTTTCTTCTTCCTAGTGTCCATATTCTATGTGCAGTCCTTTGAGGTTTTAATTTCAGAAGCATCTCATAGGTTAAAAAGACAACAATTTGTAAGATTTCAGCTAATAATATATACATTGCTGCATAAATGTTAAAGCTGAATGTTCCAATATGTACAAAAAGATACTGAATGCTCTCAGGGATGTCAGATTCTGCAACACTGCAACATCAATCATGATTCCCTTGAAGACTTGACACACCAATTAATGACATATCTGGCATGTATAGGTTCGTCTAATCATGTCTTGGACTGCATACCAAAATAATACTGGGCAAAGGCCTCCAATAAATTACTTTCATTTACTCTGTGCAGCTGAGTAGAAATTCTCTCTGAGTGCTGTGGACAAATTACTTCTGCCACACATGTATTTTTGACTTGGACAAGAGAGCACATGGAAATGGTAGCGATCGCTCAGTCAATGCACTGACTGAATCACGTGATGATCGGTTACAGTGCCCAGTTGAGAATCTTCCAGTTTACATCCTTTTAAAAATAATATTTCTGCTAAGCTTAGAAAGACTGCTTTTCAATCTATTAAATAAAATGGTCCTCCAGTGACTATAATATTCATGGAGAGAAGAGTTGATGACACAGGCAACATTTTCCTTCCCCTGATCTGATGCCCAACAAGTGTGAAGCCATAATCCCAAAACAAATATTAAAGTGTTCTCACATTTCTTCTCATTCCAAGAAATTTCTGTAGTATTTAAAATTCACAGTGTCCTGTATCATTTTAACCATAGCTCTGCTGCCGTGTTAGTTTTTGCAGTAACTGAGCACTTCTAGGCCCTATCTTAAAGGTGTAACATCACTGTGCCTGACATCATGAGAGATGCTGTTGTCCCAGGTCTTTAAATGATGAGTACAAGTGTACAGGCCAGTGGCATATTAATAGGAGTCAGCTATGCTCATGAATTGCTAATTGTTTTGTCATTTTAAGTGTTCTTGAGATAAGATTATAAAATGAGATATTTTCACACATACACACACATACATATATGATGCTTACACAGATGTAAGAGAGAGAAAGGCAGAAAAGAGAACTTGTCTGCGTAGTCCCACAAGTTTTATTTAAATATATTTAGTAAGGCAATGGGAATCTTTTTGCTGAGGGTAAAACTAATGTTTATGGTTTTAATTGAGCTTTACAGGGATAAACTATATAATGTTTTAAATTAGAAAAAATTAATATCAAAATAAAACAGGTTTACAGAGAAGAAAATATTGTATAAAGTCTCATCTAAAATTTTATGTGAAATAGGGTTCTTTGATTAACAAATATTTTCATACATTAGAGTTGACACACCTTTTGTGCACAAGATTTCCTCTCAAATAATTAAATATAGATTTGTGTAATCACTATATTTGCAACAATGATATAGCTTTATGTGCTGTTCTCAATATTATTTAGCTTCATTATACGTAATTTTGAAAGCAACTTCATCTCCATCAGAAGAAAAAGAACACAATGGCCTGAGCCAACTGCTCATAAATGTCAGATACACTTGTGCAAACTGAGATTAGCATGTCCGTTAGGTCACAAGGGCACGGTCATTTCAGTTCAAAACTCCCCAAATTCACTTACATTTTGTTTGTCATCTGTTATGACATTTGAAGCTCAATTTGTTTGTTTTTCTTAGAACATCTTATCAAATTGTTTCTGTAACTTAGAGTTGCATTGTACATCTTATGATGAAAATGGAAAACCTTTCCACTTGCTACCCATGTTCCCAAGTGCTTATTTCCAAATGATACTGTCCTAAGTGGAGTTTGAAGGGTTTCTGTAATGCAATTCAAAAATGCCTCTCACAAAAGGGATAGGTTCCTAAAGCAATGAATTCATGCATATTAGATATGGAAGGAAGAGGAGGAAAAGACCAAATTTCTTCCACTGGTATCCCTCTACCCAGTCACAATATATCTGCTTTTGTGTGTTTGTGTGTGTATCTTGACAAGGATTCACAGATGTCTTTTTAACATACATAAAACAGAAATACTCAATATGAAAACAAAGGAGCACATATATTGCCAGTAATAATTCAAGTAATCTACAACTCCTTCCATTAATATTGTTGTTTTATCCATTTCCACATGCAAACTTCTTTCTGCTTATAAATCAGGAGACTAAAGGGGAATAAATACATACGTATCATAGTGATCTAACACCCGTCCCAAGCAAGCATCATCCTGTGTCACTGCCTAAGTCATGCAAATTACACCAGAGCTGCCAGTTGACTAAGATTAATGACACTGCGCCAGCTTCTTTGTTTCTCTCTGCGGCCGTTTAGTGTGAAATACTATCCAAAAACATTATCTATCCTCGATTAATCCCACAAATTTGTTCACACGATGCACATTGTTTAGGGCAATTTACAACAGGAACATACTGAGCACAATTGCATTTAATTACTTGGGTTCTAATTACATTCATTAAAGGCTAATAAAATAAATGAAACAGCTTTAAAAGCTTCTGCAAAACACATGGGTCTTGTCTCCCTAGTGAAACATACAGTAGATGTTTGATGTGAAACACAGATTTGACCATATATATGTGTTTATACATGCACGTATATACATATTCCATATGTTATATAAGATAGATTTTAAATCATAAGCAATAAAGCCTCAAATGTTCTACTAATGCACTTATTTAATGAGTGGGTGAGAGATTTTAGGAACCCAGCACTACTACTTTTTATGTGGATAATAAAGAGAAAAGCAAACCCGTTTTCAAAATCGCTTTTGAATCTTAATTGTTTCCACCTGCAGGGTCTGGATCCCCAAACCTCTCTCTTTCCCATGTCTGCATTCTAAAGACCACTGACCAATGGAACAGGGAGGCATTCCATTTTAGCCGGGCTCTGCAAGAATATTTCCATCAGAGTCAATCCCAAAACTCAGCCCAGACTTGGCTAACTTTCCTCTGACACTGTTAAAGACTGTATAATCTACTATAAGAAAATTTACAATTTAAATCATACTGGGCATTTTAAATAATTTCCCCTGTGTGTTAAAAAAATCAATTTGTTAATAACTGATTGCACTAACATCTGTATACATATTTAAGGTACAATGTAATTAGAAGGACATTTGAGAAAAATAAAATGTAAATGATCATTGTTGACCGCTATGCCAGACAGAAGCAAGTATTAAACACTCAATGAAGTCTTTCCATCATCAAGCTTTTGTCACTTGAATGAAGCTCTGATGTTCTATATGATCCAGACACAAATGTCTTGCTGCCCAAGGTCTTATATACCTTTGAAGTCCATGCTCTGTGTTATGAAGTCATGAGTGATTTTATCTCGTAAAGCTCTGCTATGCCTTCTAAAGCCACCTACAGTACTTGTCTCTAGGAAATGGAATGGCAGCGTGTGAATCTAAACACGTGTAATTGACGTTTTTCATCAAAAACGACATTTTGCATCTAGAATGGATTTTGAACATGATCTTTTAAAAAATCAGTAACTTTGGGGATGATTTTGATAGGCACCTAATTTTAGGATTTCAATTGGATTCAAATCTTTGCCAAAGTATATTTTGTTATAAAATCTTATATAAATGCATTAGAAATATCTTATTATTGTCCTTTTTAATATTTATACACTTTGACCCAGTCAGTCCTCCTCTAGGTACCTGTCTTGAGGATATACTGTCACATATGCACAAAAAGAGTTAGGAAGATAGTTATTAGTACATTGTTTTTAATAGTTAAAAACTGGAAACATCTTAAATGACCATCAATAAAGGAATGGTTAGCTGGATGTGGTGGCACATGTCTATAATCCCAGATTCAGGAGGCTGAGGCAGGAGGATCACCACAAAATAGAGTGAGTTCAAGGTCAGCCTGAACTATATAGTGAGACCCTGTCTCAAAATAAAAAATACAGACAGCTGAGGATATAGCTCACCCCGGGTTCAATCCCTAGGATTAGAAAAAAAAATTGAAGTAAATCCTTATGTGAAGCATGGAATGTTCCCCAAAAGTGATTGATGAGACAATACATACTATATGTAAATTTGCATGTGTGTGTGTGTGTGTGCCTGCGTGTGTGTAAACACATAGAAGGACCCAAAAACTGATAGTGGTGACCCGTGAGGAGAGCGGACAGCACAGCCCTGGATGTGAAGTGTTCCTAGACAAGGAGAGGACTCCCATGTGTTACTCTACACAGCAATATTGAATGGATTTGTTAGAAGAATGTATTTGTGCATTATATGTAATTTTTGAAATTAGTGTAAGTGCAATTTAAATATTTAAAGCCATATACACTTCCCCAAACACAATGCACATAACTTCCCCAACATTTTCACCTGATAGCTTTTCAAAACATGATCTAAAAGAAAGTTTCTCAGAAAGTAATAAAAAGAGGTGGAATTTTACAGTCTAGAAGTTCTCTCAGACACCCTCTCTCTGCTCTTAATTTACCATTTTTCATTTCTTCTCATGCCAATAAAGTGGAGAGTCTCATTCTCATAATGAAGTGCAGTAGGCACTGAGTGTATTTGCCCACTCCCACTGACAGAAGTGTTGGCTTACCACTTACCCTCAGAATCCTGAGTTCAGAGTCATGTCCCTTATGGTAGATTATAGTACCTCTCAGAAATGCAATGATATAGGCTCTCCTATTCTTCTCTGATTAACATGAACGCTTTTGCAGAATTTCAGCATTACTTTGTAAAACTTAAAATCAAAATAATTCAGAAAAGACTTGGCACAGAAAAAAATAAAAAGATGGTAAAATGAAAAGTAAAGCAGGAATTGTAAAGCTTAAAAAGAGTATTTTCTAAGTCAAGGCTGCCTTTCTCTTCACCACATCTCAAACAACCCATGATCCCCAGAGCTTGTAAGATTAAGGAAGTGTAAATGTGTAAACCCATGGTTTCATCACTTTGCATCTTTGATAATGCCTGCAAAATCCAGTTCAGATTCTTGCACCTTGCATTCAAAGCCTTTAACTATGGAGTTTTGTGAGACAAGACTTTATTTCATATAGTAAACACACAATTCAGACTTGGTGATGTCTTTTTTGTAGTCTTTCCTTCTAGAATCTCTTGGTTTCTATTACTCACCTCTTGCTGGGATTCCTCAAGATCTATTCTAAGTGCCATGTCCTCTGTTGATTTCCCCTGGTATCCAGGGGGTGCCTCTCCTGTTGAAAGTCATTGTTTATATCACTTCAGCACTGCTGCGCTTCCCATGTGCCTCTGTGGCATTTGTCACATGTATTCTTTTAGATATTGATATATGTTTCATATTCCTCTAATGAAATGTAAGCTCCTTAAGGTTTGGAACTGATACCTATGTACCTGTGAAACTGAGTAGACTGCTAAACACATAGCAAGAAGATTTAAAAAATAATAATAATAATAATTAATAGATGAAAGCAGTACCTGAATTGTCTAAACAGTTGCTTGACTCTATACAAATACTTAGATGTTAGTAGACAGAGCATCTCCGTACATAACAGAGAACCTGGCATATAATAGGTTCCCAGTAAGTATTTGTAGAATGCCTATGAATAAGTAAATGAACAAATGAACACAGAAACAAATACAATAATGTCAAAAATTCCTTCTTGGCATTTCATCAAATATAGCACTATTATAGTACAAAACTATAATAACAGCTTTATATAGGATCTGCAATTCAACATGGATTTTCCATTAAAATTTTCAACATGACTCTTCCACACTAACAGTTTAAATGTGTCTTATTTTACAGTGAAGACTATAGAATAATCACAAATACATTGAATGAGTCCTGGATCAGTAACTCGGTTCTATCTCTGTGCAAACTTGCGGAGATTTAAAGAGACGGTGTTTTCAATGCCATGAACATAGGAGAACTGATAGACCTTAAAGCAGAGTGGGTGTGAGGGTGGCTCTTTAGCCAGTGGGAAACTGCCCCATTCTTTGACACCTCTGGGCGGAAGACTACAGCTCCTTCTGGATGGGCAAGGGGCAGCGTCTACTGTGTTCACTCAGATGCACTCCTTCTATGATTTACAAGAACTTCTCCTGTCTTTTGCTCACACATATGTACAATGTGGCAGGAAAAGACACACCAAAAAGTATCTGGGTTTTAATGAAATTCAATGATTTCTTTTCTTTTCTCCTCTTTCTTTTAACCCCTCTAGGAAACTTAAGAGGAGCTGCTCCACGTAAGCACCGGAGAAATATATAACTACAAACTGAAAGCCCATGACCTCAATCCTTAGCCACCCTTGGCCCTCATTACTGTAGCAGTTGGTGTAGGGAAGGATTAAAGAAGGCTAGAAATCACTGGGTAAGCGCAAAAGGGCTCAGAAATTTGACCTTCGTTACTTAAATCACACAGTCTCCACTAAAAGCTGGTATATAAGGAGAATTAAAAACAGAACCAGAAAAGGTCAGGCGGAGTGCAGATGCACTAACAAAGATAAAATGGGGGAAAATACCCCCAAAATATGAATCTTTTCTTCTAGAAGGGATATGTTGACACCACAAAGAGATATTTTGGCTTTTGCCGCTAGCCAAAATTGCAAAAGAACCTCCATACCAAATGAAAGAGTTAAAGTCCTAGAACTGACAAAGCAAGGGAGGACTTAAGAATGTAAATCCTCTGGCAAGAGACTTTTTTAGGGCACTTTCTAATGAGATAGAATCAGACTATGCCTCCCTCCCTATCTGATAGCTATTATTATCTGGATCTGTGAGTTATCCAAGTTTAATGCGAAATAAAGAAGAGATTACAAAGGCACTGACTAGTAAAATATTTTTACAATTGTGAAATTTGCACCAAGGCTCTCACTTTTCTGGAAAGAAAAGTAAGGGGCAAGGGCCTAACACCATAAAGCATGTGACCATGGCAACAGCCCCAGTTGGGGCGTGAACTCAAAAGCATTTCAAAAAACATACACTGAGAAGTGAATGATACCCACCTGTCAGCAACAATGGGACAACATTATTCATTGTTCTCATAGTCCTAGGTTCTATAGGTGTTGGTAGCCACCCTCAATTGTTGGAGACTCCGGGTTGTAGATGTGGAAACTGAGGTGTTTAGCTGGACTCAGCATAAGTGACTTGGTCCAGAAAGGGAACCCATCTTAGATCAGTAAATGTTTGCTGATTTCTGAAAGGAAAATCCAGTAGTCAACTATGCTTTCTTAGGAATAACAATTATTATAAAGATATGCTATAATCCCATAACGGTTTGTACTTTCCAAAACAGTTTCATAAATATTCAATGAGCAAAGAAGTTAGTTAAATACTAGCATAGAAAGATGACAAGACATGTGTGTCTTAGCCACCCCTTGGCCCTCGTGTGTGTTCTAATCTCTCTCTCCTCTGTGTCTTTAGACAAGTAGTGACTTTCCCAGCACAGTGCTGTCCAAAAGAAATATAAGCTGACACACTTATATAATTCAAATGTTCATGGTAGCCACAGGAAAAAAGTTTAAAAAATAATGAAATTACTTTAATAACATATTTTATGTAAACTACTATATCAAAAAATATTTAAAATGCAACTAATATAAAAATATTATGATATTTTATACTTTTGTGTCCTGTCTTTGAAATCTGGATATAATTTATACTTACAGCATGTCTCAGGACTAATCACCTTTCTAAATAGCACAGCTCTAACTTCCTTTTCTCCCCCTAATTTGTTGTTACATTGCTCTAGATTTTCTATTAGATATGATAGACTTTGGGAATATCAAAAATCAGTTGACATGTTTCATATTTACCAAGGGGGATCTGATAGCACATTCAGAAGATCTCAGCATATTCTCTCAATTCCTAATGATGAATGTGTGTGTGTGTGTGTGTGTTTGTGGTTATATTAGCATATATGTATGTGACACATATCCTTATTGACAAACATTAATAGCATGCTTATTTCATATAAAGCATTGTAGCAAGTACCAGATTAATATCAAATCATCATTTTGGCCAAAATATTTGTAAAGCTACTACAATGCATGAGATAATCATGACTCTTTCACCAGCAAACCTGAGGTGAATTCTGAACTTTTCAACAATTCTGTGTGTGGCAGATTTACCACTGAATGAGAATAACAGGGCCCTAACTTCAAATCTTGTCTCTATCCTCTATAAGCATCATTATTTTGTGCAAGTCATTGTCCCATCCAATCTTTAGTTTACTTATTGGTAATAGGAAGGTGAGATAACTTCTGGGACACTTTTCCATTCTAACAGGCTATGACTTGATAATAAAAGTTTACCTCTTTTTAGCCTCAAGGAGTGCATTCCTTACACTTCAGCAATTGTAGACAAGTGTGATTTACAGAGCACTTATAGAGCTGCCAGATTTAGAAAGCAAAAAGTTAAATATAAATTTTAAGTAAACTATGAATTAAAAGCATAAGCATGTCTTATGCAATATTTGATATACTTATACCAAAAATCTATCTGTTTTCTAATGTGAAATTCCAACGTAACTACCACTCTACATTTTATGTAGTAACTCCAGGTACTGTGAAAGTCTCATCCCTCACCCCACAACCAGAGCTTAAAATTTGCTGTAGCACAGTAGAATGAGATGAACACAAACTTTTGTCAGATCCCATGAGTATGAGCCCTAGCTTAGCACATTTTCACTGAAACTAATGAGTAAGGTAAGCATTTCTCCATATTTCATAAAGAAGGAAACTGCTGGTCAGAGAACTTGGACTACTCACTTGGACTACTCCAGAGAGTTGATGCTTGCCTTTGAAAGGATAAGCATTAAATGAAATAATATATGGGCCAGGTACTCATTAAGCATTCAATAGCGGCATAATTAGTATAGTTATGGAATAATGGTATATATTATAACTGTTATGGAGATGGTAGGAGTTGTGGATGGGGTAAGAAAGGAGAAAATTTGAATTAGAATACTCTTTTAGAAGGGACAGACATGAGTAAGACAATATAAGACAATACCCACCTGAGGGAGGGTAACAGCAGGTAGGAAACAGGCATAGAAATTGGGACAAGAGGGCACAAAATGTTACTACCTCACATTTTATCTAGTTCACCAAGCACTGCAGTTCCAAACACAGTTTCAAGGGCTGAATTCAGTTTATAACACTCTAAGTAGCTTGCCTCATGGCTAGTTCAGAAAGGAAGACTCAATCTCTGTCTCTCTCTCTCTCTCTCTCTCTCTCTCTCTTCCCCTCTCTCTCTCTCTACCTCTCTCTGTCTCCCTTCCTCCCTCTCTCCCTCCCTTTTCCTGCCCTACCATACCTCCATTTCATGCTTAAAATAGTAGATAAAGCAATCTGAATTGAGATTTTCCTTCACTAGGGAAAGGGCAGATACTATCGTCAGGACAAATCCCATTCCACATTTCTCTAACCTTCATTTACAGTACATATGAAATATAATTGTAATGTATAAATGTGGCCTTGGGGGTTTTGAGTATAGGTGGGAAAGGATCAGTCTTTGCCCTTATAGAAGTAGGAACTAAATGGAAAGCAGGATGTCTTGGGTTTCCTTTTGTGTCATTGCTAAGGCCAACTCTCTTCCCTCGATGGCTGCCACTAATATTGCATGTTACTCCCAAAGCTTAGAGGCCAGAAAGCTCTTTCCAATTTTGCTGTAGGCTTGAGAAAGCCTTACCCCTTCCAATTGAGAATGATTAAAACTACAAGAAGTCCATTCCTCACAATCCCCTTTCTAAATTGCTGGTTCTAATAACACTGGCAAAACTTCCGCCTTGCGTTCATGCTGTTTCTCCAAACTTTGCTCTTCTTCCTTTCTTTCTACACACCTGTCTCAGTTCGTTAATTCAGTCCTCCAAGTCCTATCTCCTGCTAAAATCTCTCCCCGTCCACTCATCCAGAGTCTTCTTTCTCTTATTTGAACTCCTCCAGCACTTCTTACTCATTTGATTAGCATTTATATAGCATTATGCAGAGAAAGAGAGAGAGAGAAGGAGGGAGGGAAGGAGAGGGGAAGAGAGGGAGTGGGGAGAGGGAGAGAGAGAGAGAATGCATATACAAATATGAGGGCTTTCCAGTTGGAATGTAAATATTTTGAGGACAGAAATAAGGACTTACAGTTCTCTGTCTCATCATGCTGAATGAGACAATACCCTTTATTTGTTTAATAAACCTTATTTTTGAGGGAATAATAATGTAACCCACCAGACACATTTAAAATACCCCATGATTTTGGCTCATTAAGGCTGGTCTAACCTTTTGAAACCAATGGAAGTTGTCAAATTTATATGGGAAAAAGGAGGAACCTGAAACAGGTTGACACTGACCTAGAATGCTGTCCAAGAGCAGAGCTGGCCACTGTTACCCAGAAGGGAAGAGCAGTCTCTATAAATAGAGTTCATCTGACAGTGAAGACTGCTGTTAGCGCGTCCTGCACCTTGTGCTCATCAAACTTAGTGTGTGACAATGCAAAGCTTCAGTCAATTTGAGGATCAGGATCTTATTTAAAAGCTAGAGGTCCCGGGACAGGTTCTAGTCCTTCGTAAAGGTGACTGCAAGAGGTCTGACATCTAGAACAGAAAACCAGCGCCTGCAAGATCTAGGAATGCTTATGTGAAAGGCCACGGGTATGCCTTTGTACTCACTCACTCACTAGTCCTGCACAGAAGGACAAAGGGAAGCCTTTGTCTCAGAGGATAGATGAGTAGCAGAGCTAATAGTAGGGGCGCTATCACAGATCTTACAGGAACAAGGCTAATTCTAGATCCCATCCCCTGCTGAGGCAAAATCTAATGTTCTTCCCCGCCTCCAGACTTGAGCCCAAGGATTGAGGAGGACTGCGTTTGTCAGTGAAGGAAGGGACTCAGCACTTATGTATGGTTATAGGCATAGCGAAACTGAGGAAGGTAAAGGCTGACTATGTATCTACTGATAAATTAATAGAACCTATTGAAGCTAATAGATTGTTATCAGTGGGTAACTAGCTTTATACTATATATACTCTCAATCTTCTTAGTTATGGTTAAATGTCTTTTACTTTAAAAAATTGTGCTAATGATAGTTTAATATTAAGAAATACACACATAAAAAGACATACAACATCACATGATACCCCATAAATATGTACAATTTTTATATGTTATGTATCAGTTAAAAATAAATTTAATTTTTTAATGAACCAAATTAAAAAAAAAAAGAAATACACATTTCCAACTTGTCATTTGAAAGCAGGCCTAATGAGAGTCAAGAATGGATGCTCTGGGGCCAGTGAGATAACTCAATGGCATAAGCGCCTGCCTGGCAAGCACGAGGGCCTGAGTTCGACTCCTGGAACCCACATACGAAAAAAGGGCTGGTGATATCGCTCAGCGGCATGGGCGCCTGCTGGCGCGCAAGGTCCTGAGGTCGACCCCTGGTACCCACAAAAAAAAAAAAAAAAAAGAAAGAATGGATGCTCTTCATAGATGTAGAGGGAAACAATGTTACCACTTTTTCTATGACACTACAATGTAGTCTGCTTTAGGGATACACTGAGAGTCTTAGGTAGGGCTCTCTAACCACCTCCTACCATTCTATGCACTGCTCATCCACTCTGGACCACCAGTATGCTAGATAGAACAGCAAAGGTATTGAATATGATGAGGGACAGAGATGGAGATGTCCTTGCATACAAAAGTAGGGAGAAAGGATGAGTTAGTAAAGTAAACTGACAAAGAAAGATTGGGCTAAAATTATAGAAGTGCCAGGAAAGCATGTCATGGAAGCTCAAGGAAAAGGGTGTTTCAAAATTCCCATTGTAACTTTCCTATAGGGCTCTAATACCCATTTTCTAAGAAGATTTATACATCTCAACTTTGGCTCTTGTTGTCACCAGGTTTAACAAAGCCTAAAAAAGGATAAATTATGGCTTGAGCTGAAAATCTCCAAAAGAAGCAGGGTCTTTTCCTCTGTGTGCACTATGGAGCGTGAGACTCAGGGGCAGTTGGTGAATGTACGGAATTGTTACCATCAAATTTTGAGAGCAGAGCCAACATTTATTTTATTAGCATATAAAGTATGGGAGTCAAAGGAAGTCAATGGGGAGATAAGTAAAGACAGAGATTCCTGGATATCATTTGAAGGCATATTAAAAGAGCCTGCTTAAAATTCTTTTGATTCCCACACAAAACTGTGCTGGTAAATAATTACTTAGTCCATCACCAAAGTCCTACACTGGGGTTCTTAAAACCCCTAACCGTATGGTAGCATAACCTGTAGAATTTAGAATTTAATTTGGTTTTCACCTGTAAGTTCGAAAAATGCGTTAGAATCAAACAATAAATTATTTTTCTAAATAATATTTAAATATTAATATTTGGATGTAAACCTTAACACTATTTCATTGTTGTTCTAATATATTGTAAAAATAGTTTAAGTTTGTAACGAACTAAAAATTGGAAAGATGTACAAATTTCTTTTAAAAACACAGAACAAAAGGCAAATAGCTCTAATATTATTGTTTATTCCATATATCATTGTCTTCATCTGTCCATGCATGCTATATGTTAGCATAGGACTTTTCTAACACTTTAAATTCCATTAATCTAAAATATAAAGCCTTATACCTGTGATATATTACTAATGCTAATAGATAAGATCACCCAATTATAAACTTCAGCTTACTCTTACTAATGTAGCAAATGAAGTCATGGAAGTGAGTGAGATCTCATTTTGGATAAGGTTCCATTTCTTGTTAAATGTTGTTATTCCAGAGTTGGGCATATATCATCATTGATATAACAATAACAGATGTCTTATTTGTGGATTCTTCTCCTGTCTGCCTCACAGCCATGATTTTACTACTTGTGAAAGATTACAAAAAATTACTGGAGGATTTACAAAAGGTCTCTGCAGTATTTATCTAGAAGCCAAATATAACATTGCTTTTCCAAACCCGTTAACTGACACAACTTAATCCTGACTCAAAAGAGCTGCATTATTCTTTCTTAGTCAGTCTGTGTGATTATGGTTTCAGAACCTTTCATCAATAAATAAAAGTTGGATTAATAACAATAGCAGATGTTAGGTGGGTTATGAATAAACTTCCATTTTTCTTCTTTTTTTTATTTTTATTTTTTTTATTTTGAGATAGAGTCTCACTAAATGACTAAGTTGCCCAAACTGGGCTTGAACTTAGCGATCCTCCTGCCTCAGCCTCCTAGAGTACTGGGATTATATGTGTATGCCACCACACCCTGCTCCATCTGTCTTCTATTCTTTTGCAGACATCAAAAATCATCTTTTGCAAGAGGTGCTAGTATAAAATTTCGCAGTGTCTATTAACTCTGCTCCTTCTTAAATTATAGTTATATGTTCCATTGCAGAGAGCCACAGAGAGCTTGCAATTTGCTGGTTTGCTTGCCTTGTTTTGTTTTGTTTTTTTGTGGGGTTTTTTTGGTGTTTTGTTTTGTTTCATTTTGTTTTTGTTTATTTTGCAACTTGCTTGTTTTTAGGCTTAATTAAATTAGTCAAAAACAAGAGCAAAAGAAATTTTGGAATTTTCAGAACATTCTAATCACTTCCCCTGTTGCTTACCTCCTTAAAAGAAAACCAGTAAATCTTTCAATATCACGGGCTCAGATGCAATTATCAGGGCTGCGTCCTTATGTACCAACAGCAACATAGCTCTACAGCTCCTTCGCTAGATGGGAGAAATGTCAGAGTTCAAGTATGTAATCGAGGGGCTGTGAAAACTTCTTAGAAAACAGTTCATGGGCTTTCTTAAAATGTCAGGAATTACTCTCAAGGCCTCTCCTAACATTTCCAATGACACATTAGACCAATAGGACTTTTTCAGAATGAATGCAGACATAGCAATTTTTTTTTTCTTACAAATTGGGCAGTGGGAACCTATGGTATATCTAATTTTACTCTGTGCTCTTATCAGTTGGGGTCCATTCAAGGAAATACACTTTAGATCTTTTATGTAGAAACAATCTGATACACAGAAATGGTAATACAGTGATGGAAGAGCTGAGAAGCCAGACAAGGAACAATGAAGTAACCTAGATATTAGTCCAGCAGGAAATTCTCCCACATTCAAGAGACAAGGGGAGGAGCTGGTGCAAAGCCAAAGATGCCCAGTGGGAGCTAAAGCCTCAGCAGAGGATCACCCAGTAGGAACAAGGACCATGAGACAGCCAGAGGAGGAAGATGGCCACTGCCAGAGAGACAACTTCCCCAGCCCAAGAAGACTAGGTTTGTAGTAGGTTGCACCACCCATGTGCCCACCTTAAAAATCACCTCATCAGCTCAGACTCCATTACCATCTACATTATCTCAGCAACACTCCATCCCCAATTATCAAAGTAATATCAGCATCTCCATTCCATTATTATCATTTGGTATTGGTGTCTATTATGGTAATGTCCACCCACAGTGAGGAAGCTTCTAGGGACATCCAACATAGCTCAAATACCAAATATTTTTTAATTAGGGCTCTGATTATAAATTGCATGAGATTTTAATTAGTCAGTCCCATGAGCTCTTTTTATTGTGTTTGCTTTTATTTTGTTTGTTCTTGCAGAATAACAAATTTTTCAGGAAGGCAAATATTATGTTATAGCAGAATCACATATAAATAAATAAATCATTTGGTGTAGTTAGAAAGCACCATCATATGGGGAAAGGATTGATATGGTTCATTAATTCATTCATGAAGCACTTACTAAATGTCCTTCAACTTGGTAAATTCAACTGTGAACCAGATATTGGGAGAGTCATCTCTCCCAAAAGATGACATGATGACCTATTAATAGATCATTGAAACAAAGTAATACATGTTATAATAGCAGAAATAGCACCATAATGCGAAAGTCTAGAGTAGGCTAAGAATAATTTTTTCCTTTAGGTATCAAGAACCACTGCAAGAGGAGGTGGTATTAACATGGTCTTAAAAGGTAAGTGTGCCAAGTGATGAAGGAGAAAAGAAGTATCCCAGGCAGCAGGAAAACTTGCATTAATTAATATAATTAATGAACCAAGAGTTGGGACTGGAGCCAGAAAGGAGAGTTCATACTGAAAATAACCAGAACCACTGTAACTGGAGAAATGAATTGCTGCCCAGCTGTAAAAGTCCTGTCGGTCCAGCATAGGGTTCAAAGTACATCCGGTGAACAACTGAACTCCTGCTGAGGTCTTGAAGGAGAGAAGTAACTTGATGAGAATTGTTTTAGAAAAATCATTCTGGTGTCTATGTGAAGAATAGACTTGAGGAGAGGAAGATAGATGCCAGGGAGATCAGATAGGAGGCTGTGTTAATACTACAAACAAAAATGATGAGGGTCCAAGTCAGTGGCCATGAGGATGATAAAAAGGGACTTTAGCCAAAGGACACTTTTGAGGGAGAAATGACCGGTCTGATGATCAATTGGACGTGGAAAATAAGGAACATAAGTCAAAGATGACTTTAAGACTTCTAGCTGAGGCAAGAGGCAATATTGAAATGGCATGAGCTGAGGTACACAATTCCATAAGGAAATGCAAGTTTGAGAATGAAGACAATGGGATTAGTACCTCTATTTTCAAACTGCCAAGATTATTTCAGAAGTAACATAGGGCATTAGTTTCTGCAAGATAGCTATATCCATGGGGAGAATCATGGTTGGAAGACGTCTAATTGCTTGATTTGCATATGATAGCTTAATAAAATGTGGCCTAATTTCCTGATCTGTTTAACAGGTTTTACTTAGCAATGTTTGTAAAGAATTCAAGTTAAAAATCTACACACTCGGGCCGGTGAGATGGCTCAGCGGCTTAAGCGCCTGCCTGGCAAGTGCGAGGGCCCAAGTTCGACTCCCGGAACCCACATACGAAAAAGGGTCCAGTGATATCGCTCAGCGGTACGGGCGCCTGCTGGCGTGCGAGGTCCTGAGGTCGACCCCCCCGGTACCCACAAAAAAAAAAAAATCTACACACTCAAAAAAAAAAAAAAAATCTACACACTCAACATTTTAAAATACTATTAAAAACAGCCATGTATTTCCAATGCAAAAAAAGCATCTGTATGGCTTGGTAAGCATGCAATATGGAGATTGGAATAAAAAAACAGTAAAGTTCAGGGTGGGAATGCAGCATGTTATAACCAGCGACAGATGTCGTTTCATGGAAATGCTTATAATGTACATAGAGAAGGCAACACACATCCTTGAATTAATAGGAATATATATTCTAATTAATTGACAGCCAGAGCTGTTGATAGAATGAAAGAATAGATCTCTAGCTCCCTAAGCAAGCACCCAGACACAGCTAAATAAATTGTTGAGACTCTGTCTTTATATAATATATGAAGTAGTCTTGCAATAACCAGCCTATGTATTCCTATCTTCCATCTATTATTTTGGATTTGGGGTTCTTTTTCACACTTATACTTAGTATATACAAAAGAGAAAAATCTAGAGAAAGAAATTAGAACAAAGAGAAAAATACAAATTCAGAAAGAATATTTTAATTCAGATAAAATGTTCACCACACTGTACATTGGAAGAGTCTGTGACTTAGAAATTTAAACAAGGAATACTTTCTCACTGTAGCATTTTTTCCAAGAAAAAGTGATGAGTTAAACTGGACCATCAACATATTATTTTACCAAGGATTAGAATTAGAAATGCAATCTTCTCTGTACTAAATTAACATACTTCCTCACTTTATTAGTAATATCTTTTTAAAAAAAAATAAGGGTATAGCACTTGCTTAGTATGTGTGAGGTCCTGGGTCCAAACCTTACCACTGCAAACAAACAAACAAGCAAACACCCCTGGATTAACCGCTTCAGACATTTCATCTACATACCTGTCAAATCCCTAGGAGGTATTTAAATAAGTTCAGTCAAAAAGGCAGCGGGAGGGCCGGTGAGATGGCTCAGCGGCTTAAGCGCCTGCCCGGCAAGCGCGAGGGCCCGAGTTCGACTCCCGGAACCCACATACAAAAAAGGGGCCGGTGATATCGCTCAGCGGCACGGGCGCCTGCTGGCGCACGAGGTCCTGAGGTCGACCCCCTGGCACCCACCAAAAAAAAAAAAAAAAAAAAAAGGCAGCGGAAATGAGAACATTGGTCCAGAATCTTGACTTCCATTTGTAATACTGTCCTATGAATTAAAGGCTTACTTCAGGCTGTTCGCTAGAACTGTTTCTAAAAGTGATGTTTCTGTTTGTATTGCACTGATTTTGCAGTACGGAAATATTTTAAGCCAGACTATTCAAACAAATCCTTTATTTTAATATGCAATTGATTAGCTAGTAGTGCACATAAAGAGAGCATAATTGTAAATTGCCCGAGTAGTGTGTAAATATTCCCCTTAGGAGTGCCAAAATTGCAAGCCATAATGGTAGAAGAGTGATGGAAACTTGAATAAAGTTCTGTAAATTAAAATGTATTTTGTAATGATGTCTCTACCAAACCAATATTATCATTACCATTTACTAAGCAATTACTTGGTGCCAAGCTATAAGTTTAGGGAGGAAGGACATAAAGATAAGTAAGATTTAATCTCTGCTCTTTAAAATTAGTAGTTTAAAGGATAAGTTACAAGTAAATTTTTTTTGTGTGTGTGTGTGTGTACCGGGGGTCCAGCTCAGGACCTCGTGCACCAGCAGGCGCCAGTGCTGCTGAGCGATATCACCTGCCCAAGTTACAAGTATTAACAGCTAGGTATAATAACAATGATAAATCTTGCTGTGTGTACAAGATCACACATTTGTGTACAACATGAAAATCACCCACTATAGGGCCTGGCCCTCAGAAAATGTTCAGCAAATAATAACTTTTACTATTGAGAGGAGCTTCACATAAACAGGAATTTATTCGAGAAATGGCATTGTGCACCAATTACATAGTATGAGTCTCAACTTCCTCCAGGGATCTGCCAGGAGTAATCACAGAGAATCAACTCTATTTGGGGTTCAAATGTGGGCCGCTCTGGCAAAAAACAAGTATGCAGATACAGTGACACAAAATGAACAAAATCAAGAAATCCCAAAGTATGAAACTAGATGAGGAGCTGAAGAAATCTTCAGGTAAGATAAGCAGGTAACACAATTTCCAGCAGGATGAAAGGCACGCCAATGGGAAAAGCTGGCTACTCTTTTGGCTCTGCAGCCAGTGTCATTGGCTTGGTGAAGTGACACAGGAGTAGTCCACACAATTGCTACCGGCTGTTGCAACAGGCATATGTGGAAGGAGGGCAAGGTATTCTGACCATTTGACATCAGGATGGAGTGGTCTTATTAGAGTATGGCATTACCTTTCTCACAGCTTACCCAGAATGGCATGTGTTTTAATTCAAGAGAAAAGTTGCTCATAAATCTCTTGAATTCATAAGCATTTCACTCCTGTTATGGGAACTGGGAACTTGGTGTCTTTGCATTCCAGAAGACTCAAACCACTTAAGACTCTGCCTGCAATTGTTAGCTCTCAACATAACAAAAGACATCAGATTCCTCAGGATCCAAGGCAGAGAGTCCCTGCTGAGATGCAATGAATTTACCCCTTAACTTCATCATGTTGTAGGTTTTCTAAAATTGCATAAAGGATCATTGTCTGGTACAGAATACTAGGCAAAGCAGAAAAGCTTTGGGAGCGAAGACTCAAGGAAGAAACACCTAGGGAGCATTCTATGCTCCTTTAATGCTTTGCAAAATTTTTGTTTTGTGGTGTACATAGAAATGAATTCCGAATGTGAGTCAAACAGTAGGAGGGCACTGTTGACAGCTGGATCTGTTGGAAAGCTGCTCACTTATAAAATGCTGCAAGGAAAATTGTGAATTTCCTGCTTGGCATTCACTTTAATACAGCAATACTTTCCTTTAAAAATGTAAAATAGCAAGAATATGGTAAATGAAGTGCATTTGTTATTTGTTTATGACTTGAGAGTTTCTGCCTTGTGAAAAGGCTAAAAGGCCTGAAGGCAAAGGAATCTTACATCTCAAACAGAAAATGCTGTGGACAAAAATAAAGGCCAGGCTAGGTATTCAGCAAGAGTCAGAGTCACTCTCACAGGAAATGTCCTTCATTTGGGGGGACTCTAAAACTCATTCAGGCCACCAGGGTACCAGTTAGCACATGGCAGCTGTAATTCACTAAATGGAACCCTGGTGGCCTGAAAGAATGAATGCTACCAAAAAGACAAACTTACCTACAGGGAGTAAATTAGGTGCTAGCAGAATGTCTGATTATTTTGCCATTTATATTTAGAGAGTCAGTGAGTCAAGTATTTATTCACCCCCCAGAGGTTGTACTGCTCTCTAATAAATGGGTGGGTACTTATTAGAAGTTAGACACAGTCTCCTGCCCTCAAGGGGATTTATGATCTAATCAAGGTGATAACTATACTTTAAAATGGACACTTATTAATAAATACTACTACAAAAGGGAAGTGAGAAAGCTGAGTTGGAGGTTTTCCTGACCCATTGGAAAATGAGGTATTAATAAGTCAAGATAAACCTTCTGGAAGTTGAACTTTGGGAGTGTTTTGTTTCTTGTTTTGTTTCTTTTGTTTGGTTTTTTTTATTCTTTTATTTTGTGTATTCTTTTATTTTGTTTAGTGTTTAAAGGTAGGGATATGACATGACAACAGGAAGGACAGAATTACTTGAAAATTTCAGGGAAGTCTCACTTAAATTTTTTTAAGATTAAACAAGGGAGAAAAATAGTATTAGAACAAAATGAGGGCCAGTGAGATAGCTCAGCGGCATAAGCGCCTGCCTGGCAAGCGCGAGGTCCTGAGTTCAACCCCCAGTACCCACAAAAAAAAAAAAAAAAAAAGAACAAAATGAATCCTGCTTGGTAGGAGGGCTAAAAAACACAATGTGAACTGAGTTACATAACAGAGAAAATAGATTTTGTGGGTAAGCCTGGTGGATAGGGAAGTTTTAAAGAAAAATAGCAATTACGTGGTAAAGAAGTCACTGGAGGCAATTCACAGAAATACATGCTCTGAGTAATGAATAATATTTTTAGCTATATGCAGTAGGATTATGAGTAAAGGGAAATGGGAACTGTTAACAAAAAGGGCTGGTAATTCTTAGATCCAGATTTATATAAAGCTGTCTGGTGGGGCCAGAGAAGAATAGCCAGTAAAAAGAAAGTTGTCTAGGGTGCAGGTCTTTTGAAGTGGCTAATAGTTCAATTTGAGTCATGTTGAGTTTCATAATGACAACAGGAAATCTCGTGAGTGTTATAATAAGGGCTAAGAGAAATCTGGGGATAAAAAGGGAAATTTGTTTAAAAAGAAAATAAATGTTGGAATTTAGTCTATAGAAGTCAGTGTGAGATTGAATAAAAACTTCAAGAGAACTTCCCAGAATAAGGAAAAGATACTGAAGAGGGATAAACTACAGTTGCATTTGAGATTTCTTTTGAAAATCTTTGTGAAAAGAATAATTTCATTGTATTTTCATAGATTCATATTCATTGAGCTTAAGAAGTTTTGTCCAGGGTCCAATTCAGAGTGGAAGGAATGAAAAGCTTGAAGCAGGATCGTGGAAAACTTAGAGACACTTTCGAAGTGATACTGAAGGCTTCCTTGAAACCCTTTTTAAGCCAGGGCAGACTTCCACACTAAGCGTGGCCCTGGCTACCTTGAATACTACAGTCACTCATATTGCCCACACTGGACCCATGGCTCTGCAAAGTGGTATCACAAAAATCAAGCAACCTGAATTCCTACTGGCTACACAAGATCTTAAGTCAGATCTCTTTGACTATCCATTTCTTCAACTATCAAGTAGTTTAAAAGTAGGTTCTATCTCAGAGGGATGTTGTGAATATTAAACAAGAAGATACATATCTCATGTCTGATGTATGTTAAGTCCTCAAAAAATGCTAGCTATTACTCTGAGGTACATTTTCTAAAACATATACACAATCGTATATTCAATATGCATCAACTTATAATTGTTGATTTCTTTCTGCTTTCCATAAATATCTTCTTCCAAATGTACATGTTTCTTTAGAATCTACAGTAAATTCCTTTTTTTTTTTTTTTTGTGGGTACCGGGGGTCGACCTCAGGACCTCGTGTGCCAGCAGGCCCCCATGCCGCTGAGCGATATCACTGGCCCCTTTTTCGTATATGTGTTCCAGGAGTCAAACTCGGGCCCTCAGGCTTGCCGGGCAGGCGCTTAAGCCGCTGAGCCATCTCACCGGCCCAAGTAAATTCCTTATTTTTGAGAACACACTTCACTCTGATTGTCTCTTTACAGTTTTCTACAAAATTTATACAGTGCATTTTTAAACTACAGTAATTGTCCCTTATTTCAAAATTATAAAGGATCAGGGATTTCAAATCAAAATGTAGATAAAAGTCTTTCATTAAACAATTTGAACAAACTTCTTAACTTTCATGAATCGAAGTTTTCTGGTTCTATAAATAGAAATAATAGTGATAAATGTATTTCAGGGTTATGTAAAAGTCCAAAGAGTTACAGCAATTTTTAAATGCTTCTTATGAACTTTTAAATGCTTTTCTAAATGCTTGTTTTATTCTTATCATTGATTGGAAGAGGAACTTTGAAAAGAGACTCCAACACAACTAGTACAGAACATTCGTATTATTAGCACTTAAGAAACGGTTTCAGGTGTTCGGTTCTGGCAGACTGTTTCACATGGACTTGTGTCCACATTTGTGCAGTGAGGGAGATGAATGCCTTATGGAGGATATCTGAGATCCATCGACTACACAGCCAGGATGGCATCTTCAAGAAGGCCAGCGATTTTGCCACATCTCAGCAAGCATTCACTTCTGGCTCTCCGCTTCAACTGGGCAGACCCGCTGCTGAAGATTAAGATGGTAGGGCTGAATGCCGTCCAGAGGTATGTGCCCTGGAACCTTCATGACCCCCAAGCAGAACACTACAAGTTTTCTGGGGACCATGGTGTGGAATATTTCTTCAGCTTGCTCATGAGCTGGGACTGCTGGTCATGCCGAGGCTGGGGCCCTGTACCCGTGCTAAATGAGACATGAAGGGACTACCTGCTTGATTGTTAGAGAAAGAATATATTTCTCAGCTCTTGTGACTCAGATCACCTTGTAGCTGTGCATAAGTGGCTGAGAGTCCTTCTGCCCAAGGTGAAACCTTTCCTCTATCAGAATGGAGGGTTGACTATAACTGCACGGGTTGAAAATGAATATACTTTACCTGGGATTATGACCACCTGGGTTTCCTGCAGAAGTGCTTCCACTACCATCAGGGTGACAATGTACTTCTGTTCACCACTTTTGGAGCAAAACAAGAATTTCTGTGGTGTAAAACCCTGCACGCCTTTATGTAACGGTGGACTTTGGAGTAGGTGACATCAAAGAAGCTTTCCTAATCTGGAGAAAATTGGACCCAAAGGACCCTTGATCATTTCTGAATTCTATACCAGTTGGTTAGACCACTGGCATGAACATCACTGGATAGTCAAGACTGAGACCGTGGTTTCCTCCCTCTCTGATATGCTTGCCCATGGGGCAAATGCAGTGTGTATGTTTATAGGTGGGGCCAGCTTTGCCCGCTGGAATGGGGCCAAAACACACTATGCAACATAGCCCACCAGCTACGACTATGACACTCTACTGAGTGGGGGACCTCACTGACAAGTGTTTTACTTTGAGAAAGATTATACAGATATTTGAAAAAGTACCAGAGGGTATTATCCTTCCATCTACATCAAAGTTTGCATATGGAATAATTGCTTTGAAAAAGCTAAAGACAGTGGAGGCAGCTCCACACATCTTGTGTCCCAGAGAGTCCACAAAAAGCTGTTATCCCTTGACATTTATCCAGGTAACACAGTGTTCTGGGTGTGTGCTATACTGAACACTACTTCCTTGAGAATACAACAACTCAACATGCCTCTCTTCTTTGCCTTTCTATGGAGCCCGCAGTTGGGCCTATGTTGACATGGATGAGGTCCCCCAAAGGAAACCATGTGCTTTCTAAATGCACAAGGGAAAACTGGAGGCACTCTGGACCTTCTGGTGGAGAACATGAGGCATGTGAACTATGGAAAATGCCCCAGTGATTTCAAGGGCTTGGTTTCTTACCCGACCTTTGGCTCTGATATCCTTACCAACTGGATAATTTTCCCACTGGACATGGAGGATGTAGGGTGCAGCCACCTGAGGAGTTGGCCGTGATGCTGGCCACCATGTGAAGTGCTGTGCTTACGGTTCATCTAACTACACAGTCCTGGCCTGCTAGTGGGCAACTTCTCCATTCCCAGTGAGAACTCAGACCTGCCCCAGGACACTTTCATATAGTTTCCTTGATGGACCAAGAGTTAGGTATGGATTAATGCTTTTACCTTGTCTGCTATTGGCCAGTGTGGGGTCCCCAGATGACCTTGTTTGTGGCAAAGCACATCCTGACACCCTCAGCCACAAATAACTTCACAGTGCTGGAGCTGGGATCTCACTGGGAATGAAGAAGTTACCCACATAGAAGGCTGGGAGTGACTGTGGCCTGGAATTGTGTGCTGTGGAGCAAGTAGACAAGTTGCTGATCAGCACATCTGTGACTCACAATCACTTCTAGACCTAGTTCATCAAAACTTGTGGCTGGGTGATGTATGATGACTGTGATCCTTGGGGGTTCTGGCCCTATACAGACTTTCCAGACTCTCCTCATCATGCCAACATTCCCTGGAGAGTTATACCAGAAAAGAAGTTTAGGGTGTGTGTTTCTACCTGAGATTTCCTGGCACCCCTGCCATGCCCTCCCACCCTGAGGGGCCACCGTAGGTGGGTGAGGGAGGAGACACCACAGTGATGCACAGGCGAATCTGCACAGTTGGAACAGGAGCTCTAAAAATGTTCCCGATTTTTGATTTTCAAAAATTCGCATTGTTTTGTGAAATAAAATTGTAGAAGAAAGAAAGAAAGAAAGAAAGAAAGAAAGAAAGAAAGAAAGAAAGAAAGAAAGAGAGAGAAAGGAAGAAAGAAAAAAAGAGAGAGAGAAAGGAAGAAAGAAAAGGAAGGAAGGAAGGAAGGAAGGAAGGAAGGAAGAAAGAAAGAAAGAAAGAAAGAAAGAAAGAAAGAAAGAAAGAAAGAAAGAAAGAAAGAAAGAAAGAAAGAGAGAGAAAGAAAGAAAGAAAGAAAGAAAGAAAGAAAGAAAGAAAGAAAGAAAGAAAGAAAGAGAAAGAAAGAAAAAGAAAGAAAGAGAGAGAAAGAAAGAAAGAGTTTCAGCGTGGTTAGAGTGAGATGGTTGGCAGACACAGAAAGGAGACAGACGCTGACCAGCACAGTTGAACTGCATCCTGTAGATCTTTTCTGATCTTTTCAAATAAGGAGATTTAGTAAATGTGCATATGTGGTGGAAAGACAGGCCAGCAAATAGCACTAACTCCTTCCCAAGTGCTATATCACCCTGATAACAACCATGGAGTATGAGGTTTTGGACTAAAAGAATTACACGATTTTTTAGTTCAAACTTGCCACCTCATCTCTGGTTCCAACGCAGTGGCTGGCCCTTCATGAATGACTTTTCACAAGCTTTGATTCAGGGATACTTGCACTAAAGCTCCTGAGCTATATGAGTGACATATGATCTTCAGAGCATGGAGCTTCTGAATTAGCACATCATTTATGAAGGGCTCAAGAGAGCTTAAACAAGCCTGGAAGTTATTAAAAGCACAAATGGAGCTCTAGAGTCAAATATATAAAGGCATGAGCTGAAGAAAAGGAAGCAATATTTGAGCAGTATCTAAAGTCCTAGAGTGACTGCTTTTCCCTAAACTGCCCATTTATCTTAAAAGCCTCCAACTCTGGCCCTGGTTTTATGTGCTCTAAAACTATTCCATCTTCTAGTTCACCTCCTAATCCCATTTTAGCTCCACCTCTGAATGTCTTTCTCTTTGTCATATATTTCCCTTATGGGAAATAAATCAATGGATCTATTTTAATTGACATATGAGGAAGAACTGGTTTTAAAAAGCAAGAGATGACAACCTTGAGGATAATAATAAGAGCTAGTATAAAGCCAAACTGGCTTATACTTACCTTGAAACCAAACGCAGAACCACTGAAAAAATTAACACATAGCTGGGCATGGTGGCACAATACCTGTAATCCCAGCACTCGAGGAAGCTGAGGCGGGAGGATGGCAAGTTCAATGTCAGCCTGGGCAACTTAGTGACTTAGCAACACACTGTCTCAAGATTTAAAAACGTTTGAAAGGACTGAAATGTAGCTCAGTGTGAAGGCCCTGGGTTAAATCTCCGGTACCCATCCCCTTTTTTTTTTTTTTTTTTTTTTGTGGGTACCGGGGGGTCAACCTCAGGACCTCGCGTGCCAACAGGCGCCCGTGCCACTGAGCGATATCACCGGCCCCTTTTCCGTATGTGGGATCCGGGAGTCGAACTCGGGCCCTCGCGCTTGCAAGGCAGGCGCTTACGCCACTGAGCCATCTCACCGGCCCCCCCCATCCCCTTTTTAAAAAAAAAAAAAACCGTATATTTGATTTTTGAGCAGAGTATTCTGTAAATGTCAATTAAAAGCCAGGCATGAGGGCACAACCTGCAATCCCAGCACTCTGGGTGGCTGAGGAGGATCACAAGTTTGAGTCCAACCTGAGCAATTTAGCACGACTCTGTCTCAGAAAAAAAAAAAAAATTTTTCAATATTTGGTCAGAAGCAATTTAAATAAATACCTAATTATCTCAAAACACACCACTCATCATTACACCCAATACGATGTTCTGAAATCTACTTCATCTGTAAACCGTACCTCAGCACTTTCTCCTCCCTCTCCCTAAGCATCCCTCTACTCTACCCCAAACAGAGCTCAAGTTGGTTCTTTAGCTCCTGCTCTTTTGCTTTGTTTACACCTTCAAACAAGATCTATTCTTTTCTCCAGCTGCTGGTGCTTTCTCTCCTTCTTTCTGTGAATTTAGGGTTTTTTTTTTTCTTCTTCTTCTTCTTCTGTTTTCTCTAGCTCTCCGCTTAGCCCATCAACACCACAAGACAGTAGGAGGAAGGGGAAAGGAGAGGAAAATGTTGTTAACATGCAGATTTAATGGGTTTGCCTGTCACAAAATTAACATTTAAAAGTTGAAAAATTGCTTGAGTTTTAAACACTGTCTAAACTTGATGGCACATAAGTAATGAGCAAAAACATTTGAAACCCTCCTAAATATTTTGTACACCTGGATATGCCCCCCAGGAAATTCCTAGCAATGACTGCTACTTTAATTTTCCCCAAGTATGGCAGACAATAGTGAAAAATTCCTATGGGCTCTCTCCCATGAACCCTGTCTCAAAGCTGTTAGCACAACACTAGTATTTCAACATTCCTTCGGCTTTACCATCTTTATGTTCATTTTAAATTAAGAAGTCTGAAGCAGATCTTATCAAATCCATGATATTGTTAAGAGCACTTCAAGGTCCTCTTAAAAACAAGAATTACTTACACCAACCTACTTTATTGCTTCATTTTCTGACTCTAAAGGACACAAAGTATACTAAAGCAATTTAATGTGGCCATAACCTACAATTTTAACTTACCCTGAGGGGCCATTTTAACTCTTGTTTTACTTTTCCAGACCAAATCAATAGAGGGAAGAATCAAGTCAAGACACATGTCATAACTGTATTAAAGGTCAATGAGGTTTAAACAAATTGGGCTCCACTCATAAATAATTGACACACAATTTGTACCATGATACTGGGTGAAATGCTGTTCACCTGAAACATGTTTAAATTTATTCTACCTAGGGCCGGTGAGATGGCTCAGCGGCATAAGCACCTGCCTGGCAAGCGCGAGGGCCTGAGTTCGACTCTCGCTACCCACATACGAAAAAAGGGCCGGTGATATCACTCAATGGCACGGGTGCCTGCTGGCGCGCAAGGTCCTGAGGTCGACCCCCGGTACCCACAAAAAAAAAAAAAATTTATTCTACCTATTGTTGACACCTCAGGGAACTATAACTAAACACGTGCTTGGGTCTGAAAGTCAGCTCTCAACAAAGATGTTCTCTGAGGAAAGCAATGATTCAGCAAAGACCATGCATAGTCCCCCTTGTTCATCAAAACGAAGTTAAAGTTGAACCTTGCTCTCGGACTTAACATTTGAGTGATTGTCACTGTAGGCACTCCTAAAGATTTGCCCCTTCATGTGATCTGCAGCTTTGCTGAGCCACGGATTTAAAATTCAGATGCTATAAAGTTGTGTTTGGAAATGGGCACAACTCCTGGGAAAGTATCCTCAATTACTGTGTAGCATCCAAGTGTGGCCTCAGCTTCCTGGTCCTCTACTTTTTCTCCATAGACTATAACTATCATGAAGACTCAAAGAGGGTATTCCAATTCTTCAGTTTTAATTCACTGCATTTGGGGAAAATTGGGACAATGGTAATATTTGTACACTTGATGAAGGGTAAAGTGACCCAATGTTGGAATGAGAATTAAGTAAGAGAATACTAATCAGTGAGCTTCTGGCAGGGTTTTCTTGTCTTATAAAGTACAGACATGATTAGGTGGCTCAATGATAGTGCCCTTCCATCCTTTTCTTATATCAAAAATAACCAGGTACCTGGATCTGTGATGGCCATCTTGCAACTATGAAGTAATAGGCAAGAAAAGTAAAAATCTAATTCACTAATTATGGTAGATAGGAAATGGAAAAAAGTTAGGCCTTTTATTTATTTATTTATTTTTATTTTTATTTTTTTGTGGGTACCAGGGGGTCGACCTCAGGACCTCGTGCGCCAGCAGGCGCCCATGCCGCTGAGCGATATCACCGGCCCCTTTTTCCTATGTGCGTTCCGGGAGTCGAACTCGGGCCCTCGCGCTTGCCGGGCAGGCGCTTAAGCCGCTGAGCCATGTCACCGGCCCAAGTTAGGCCTTTTAAGAAGCTGTTACACTGTCATTTTTTCCCAGAACTGTCATTTTGTGAGAAAAATATTCTTATTGTGGAAAAACGAAAGCACTCCCAGTTGATACAATAGTGAGCAATAGTGTCCCTCCTCTCAAGGAATTTATTATTGATTCAAGGAAATAACACAAGAACTCAAGTAACTTCAGTGACTAATAGAAAAGTATATAAACCATGTGAAAAGTGGAAACAAAGTACTATGAAGATTTACAGTTGGGAGGGTCTTTGACCAGCTGGGGTGAGTAGAGGGGAAATCAAAGACCAGCTGAGGAAATGGAGAAAACTGTTTGGGACAGGAAGGAGTGCGCTCAGAGAGAGCTACATTTGAGTCCTGGCCCTGCCATGGAAAAGCTGCACGGTCTTGAACACGTGGTTTGTACCCTGTAGTTTAGACTTTCAATCCTTCTTCAGGGTTTTAATGGCCATTGGCTACATCTTGGCCATACAGCCTAGAGCAAAGTAAGCAGTCATGAATTAGTAGCACATTTTTGGAGAACTAGTACAATATTCCATAATATATGAAAATTTGACCACCGATTCCACACACCGATGTGATATAATTGAAATGAACCTCATGACACTAGTCAGCAAAAATGTGAAGTGCCTATTTAATGAGTGCAATAAACAAGAAAGGAAATTCCATCAGAAGTAGCACCAATAGCCTCCCCTAGTACTTTTCACTCTCAGCCCCAGAACAGATAAATTCATAGTCAAGAAATCATCTGCTGCTGGTTGGAATAGATATCACTGTTCCTCCAGGAAAGGAATGAGAATTTGTGTTGTTTCAGGTCCAATGTCAAAAACATTCATCTAATTCAATTGTCACTTTAAGACCAAGAAGTGAGTATTATTATCACATTTTATAGATGAGAAAGTTGAAGTCCCTATAAATTAAATAATGACATAAAACATCAAGCTGAATAGAAAATGAAAGTCACATTTACTTTATGTAATTTTGAAACCTTCCTGCTTACCACAACACTGTACTACTTCCATTTACAAACTAATCCATTCCCTTTTCCATGATCTGAATGCAATTGAGGGTTTTGACACAGGCAATGAGCATTCTTCTATACTCTCCAAACACTGCTGCCACTACAGTTGGTTGCCTTTACTTGCATTCATGAAAGTGGTGTTGTCCACAAAATCAGCACTGATATTTATTGGGCACCTACTACGTTCTGTTAATGGTGCTGGACATTGTGGAGTATATTTATTCCTCAGAAGTACGGAAGAGGTAGATAGTAATGTCTACTTTTCTTTACGACGTAATTGAGAGCTGAGGGAGTAAATACAGAATTTCTTACGTAAAGTGGTAGGTAATAAGTGGAAGAGCCAGAATTCAAACTCAGGTCTGCCTAAATCTGAGGTTCAAATTGTTCCTCTATACCAGTTCTCCCTCTCCAATGTACTCCTTTACATTCCCACTGTGAATCCACCATACTTCCTGCCCCATTCCTCAGCTCTGCTGTATTCTTAAAATAGCAGCCAGCATGCCCAGTACTAGAAGAAACAGACTCTACATCAGTTACAGAGTTGCCCTTGCTTATTCTATTAGTAGCTCCCGAGAAGCCTGGCTCAAAAACACCTTTTATTTTGCCTATTAGAGACTCACACAGCTCTGAGTCTACTATCCTGAGGGCATTGGCTAAAAATATTTATAGGCAATGTACAACAATTGGGGCAATGGATTACAGAAGAAATCACAAGAAAAATTAGACAATGCTTTGAAGTGAACTAAAACTTATCAACATACCAAAACTTAACGGGTTCAGTAAAAGTAATGTTCATTCAGAGGGAAATTAGTTATATGCAACTGTATTATATAGACCTTACAATGGAGTACTACTCATCCATAAAGAAGGATAAATTTGAGTCATTTTTAGGAAAATGGATGCATCTTGGGTCCATAATGCTAAGTGAAATGAATCAGGCAAGTTAAATGTTGCATGGTTTCTCTTATATGAGAAACCGATGTATGAGTTATCTAAAGAGCAAAATTTAAAAAGATAATAGGAAACAGGGACATAGACTTTGTGGAGATGGGAAGGAGTTTTGGGAATGGAGGTAGATGGGAGGTGAGGGGAGGTGAGGGAAAGGAAGTAAAAAGGATCCAGATTTGATATGTATATGTACCAATACCCTATGTTTAATATGCTTATTATGTATCACAAACATATACTAACAAATTTTTTAAAAAATAAAAGATCTTAAGTCAATAACTTAACTTTCCACCTTAAGAAATCAGAGGGAGAAGACCCAACTAAACTGAAAGCAAGGAGGAAGAAAGTACAGACATTAGAGTGACAATGAGTAAAATAAGGCTGACTAGAAAATTAACTGAGAAAAATGAAATCAAGAACTCTTTGGAAAGATCAACAAAACTGATAAATGCTTACCTTGACCAAACAAACAAAAAAAAAGACCCAAATTATGAAAATCAGAAATGAAACTGGTTACATCACCATCAGCCTCACAGAAATAAAAAGAATGACAAGAGAATGAATGAGTAGTTGTATGCCAAGAAGCCAGGTCATCTAAATGAAATGAGCCTAGAAACACACAAACTATCAAAACACGCAAACACAAAACTGCCTGAAGGAGAACTAGAACTAAAGTTATAAAATGTTAAGAAACACATCTTTAAATCTTCATAACCTTGGATTAGGTAGCTTTTTTATTAACTATGATATTAAAGTTCAAGGAGCAAAAGGATAAATAAAGACGGACTTCATCAAAGCTAAATATGTTTTTACATCAAAGGACACTTAAGAAAGTGAAAAGATATTCTATGCAGTTCAATTTCATATATCACGTAGCTGATGAGGATCAAATTCCAGAATATATAAAGAACAATAGAAGGATGTTATAGTTTAGATCTAGAATTTCTCCCCAAATTCCCGCATGTGTAGAAGATGATTGGATCATGGAGGTGCCATACTTACCAGTACATTCCTTCAGTGAGTTCACTGAGTAGCTGAATGTGCTGCTAGGAGGTGGGGTGTGGTTGGAGGTGTAAAACTGCCGGTGAGACCTGGAACAGTATATTCTTGTCCCTGACTCCTTGAGGCTTCTCTCTCTGCCTCCTGGCTGCCATGGATTGAGATTTTCCTTCTCCATACTCCTCTACCATCCTGTTTCTGCCTTGGAGCTGCCAACCATGGACTGAAACCATGAGCCAAAATAAAGCTCTCTTCCTTTATGTTGTGTCAGCTGTTGGCCCAGCAATGAGAAAGTAACTAATACAGAGGACATTGTACCAATCAAAATGTGAACAAAGGATTTGACTCTTTCTCCAAAGATATACAAATGGCAAACACATGAAAATAAACATCATTAGTCATTAGGAAAAAGCCAGTCAAACCACAATGAATTACTATTAAACACTCAATAGGATAGATGTCATTTTAAAAATGGAAAGGTAGTAAGTATTGCTGAAGATGTGGAGAAAATGGAACCTTCATACACCAATGAAGAAAAATTTCACTCCTGTGTATGTACCTAAAAAAACAGCATCATGTTTGCACAAAAACCTGTACATGAATGTTCATAGCAATATTGTGCATAATAATCAAATAATGGAAAAAACCCGAGTGTCCATCAACTAATAAAGGGAATTTTGTAAGATGTTGTAATACATACAGTAGAGTATTCTTCATTCCTGTAAAAGAACAGAGTGCCAATACATGCTACAAATGGATTGGCTTTGAAAATATTTATAAATGAAAGAAGCCAAACACAAAATGCCAAATACCATGTAGTTCTACTTGTGTAAGATACCCTAAGTAAGCTAATATATGGAAACAGAGAGTAGATTAGTGGTTGCCAGGGGCAGGAGGAGTAATTGAGAGGTATAAGACTGGAAGGGAGTGACAGAAATACTCTGGAATTAGTGTGATAGTTGTGTAACACTTTTAGTGAAAAAACTCACTGAACCACTTTAAAATGGGTAAGATGGCTAATTTTATGTTATATGATTTTTTATCTTAAATTTTCAAAAAGCTGCAAAGAGAATAAAGGTAGTAACAGAAAATGTTAAAAAAATTATAATTAGAGCTAATGTTTATAAATCACATTCATTTTTTTTAAAGAGAAGAAAAAACAAAACAAAACAAATCAAAAAAGAACAAAATTTCAAAACAACATAATAGGAGGGTAACAATGGTTAATACATTACATACTATTATCTTTAAGTTAGTTATTCAGGGTACCAGATATTAGCATTCAATTGTCCAAACATTACTGGCACAAACCTTACTCCTCAATGAACTAAGTAAAATTAGTAGTGTATCTATCTTAACCATCTTATATGTAAATACAATTTTTTTTTCTTTTCCCTTCTTTCTTTTCCCTATTCCCCCATCCCAGTCTCTCTTTCCTTTTGACAAGTTTCTTTTTGATTCACCATGTCTATTGTACATTTTGGATCTTATTTACTCTTTCAGTTTCTCATGCTAGAGAGACAATACGATGCTTACACATGTGCATCCGATTTATTTCACTTATGAGTATTTTCTCAAGTTGCATCCATTTACCTATAAAAGTCTCCAGTTTATCCTTCTTTATGACCGAGTAGTACTCCATTGTATAAAAATACCACATCTTTTTTATCCATTCCTCTGTTGATGAGCATTTGGGTTGCTTCCAAGATCTGGCTATTATAAATTGTGCTGCTATAAACATGAGTGCACATATATCACTGTGGTACGATGTTTTTAATTCTTCTGGGAAGATACCCAGAAGGGGAATAGCTGGGTCAAATGGGACCTCCAATCCCAGTTTTTTGAGGAATCTCCACACTGATTGCCACAGTGGCTGCACCAGTCGACACTCCCACCAACAGTGTAGAAGGGTTCCTTTTTCCCCACAGCCCCTCCAGCATTTGTTATTAGTTGATTTCTTGATAATAGCCATTCTTTCTGGGGTGAGATGGTATCTCAGTGTTGTTTTAATTTGCATCTCTTGCATAACTAGTGATGTTGCACATTTTTTTGTATATTTATTTTCCATTTGTATTTCTTCATCTGAGAAATGTGTATTCATCTCAGATGCCCATTTTTGGATTGGGTCTTTAAATTTGGGAGGTCTGATTTTTTTGAGTTCTTTGTATATTCTCAATAGTAATCCTTTGTCTGAGGAACAGCTGGTAAACAATTTTTCCCACATTGTGGGTTGTCTCTTCACTCTGTTGGTGGTGTCTCTTGCTGTGCAAAAGCTTTTTAATAAGATGAGATCCCAGTTGTTGATTCTTTGTGATAGTTCCTGTGAGGTTGAAGTTTTAGTCATAAAGTCTTTGCCTACACCAATGTCTTCAAGGGTTTTACCTATCCTACCTTTCAGCAGATTTAATGTTTCTGTTTTAATATTTAGATATCTGATCCATTTTGAATTTAGTTTAGTGTATGGTGAAAGATATGGGTCTAGTTTTAATCTTTGGCATGTGTAGGGCCAGTTTTTCCAGCACCATTTATTAAAGAGGCTATCTTTCTTCCAGTGAATGTGTTTGGCACCTTTGTCAAAGATAAGGTGGCTTAATATATATGTCTGGGGTTGTTTCAGCATCTTCTAATCTGTTCCATTGGTCTTCAGGTCTGTTTTTTTGCCAGTACCACACTGTTTTTATCACAGTAGCTTTATAGGGTAATTTCAAGTCAGGGATTGTGATGCCCCCTTCTTTGCCTTTCTTGCCCAGAATTGCCTTTGCTATTCTAGGTCTCTTCTGATTCCAAATGAATTTTAGGATTGTTTTCTCTAATTCTGTGAGATATGCTATTGGAATTTTGATTGGAATTGCATTAAATCTGTATAACAACTTTGGAAGTATGGCCATTTTCACTATATTGGTTCTTCCTAATCCAGGAGCAAGGGATATCTTTCCATTTTCTGATATCCACTTCAATCTTCTTTTTCAGAGTACTGTAGTTTTCAGTGTAGAGGTCTTTTACATCCTTTGTGAGGTTGATTCCTAGGTATTTCATTTTTTTGGATGTTATTGTGAAAGATGTTGTTTCCCTAATTTCTCTTTCAGTAAGTTTGTTATTTGTGTACAGAAAGGCTATTGATTTTTGAGTATTGACTTTGTATCCAGATACACTACTGAATTTGCTTATCAAATCTAGCAGTTTTTTAGTGGAGCTTTTGGGGTCTTCTGTGTAGAGTATCATGTCATCTGCAAATAATGATAATTTAACTTCTTCCTTTCCAATCATTATTCCTTTTATTTCTTTCTCTTGTCTAATTGCTCTGGCTAAAGTTTCCAGGACTATGTTGAATAAGAGTGGGGACAGTGGCCATCCTTGTCTTGTTTCTGATTTTAGAGGGAAGGCTTTCAGTTTCTGTCCATTTAGTATAATATTGGCTGTTGGTTTGTCATAGATAGCTTTTATCAGATTGAGATAAAGACATCTATTCCAATTTTCTGTAGGGTTTTTATCATGAATGGGTGCTGGACTTTGTCAAAAGCTTTTTCTGCATCTATTGAGATGATCATGTGTATAAATCACATTCTATATGTGTAGTCCTCTGCTAAATCCTTTGCAGGTATTATCTCATCCAATCATCACAGAACTCTGTAAGAAAAGTACAGGTATTATCTCATTTTTATACCTGACAAATTTAAACAGAGATATTAAGTAAAGTCACACAGCTAGCATGTAGCAGAAATAGAAGCTAAACTCCAGTCTTTCTGGTCCTACATCCTCAGTGGTGGTGCTGGAGCTAAATCCTACTGAACTGCAAGCTGAGTGCATGCATCTCTTTGCAACTTCAAGTTCAGTGACTTAATGGTTGACAGCCTGCAGTTGACCATGATGGGGATATTTACAGTGGAAATTGGCAAACACGACAAATAAGGGTTGCTATTTTTCATGAACAACCAGTTTAGCAACTCATAGCCACTGTAGTTCTTGGCCTTTGTTGGCACCTAGCTAAATACAATAGTTAATTTAAGAAACACCAAATTACAACATTTAAATATCCATTTAAGTTTTGGGGACTATAACCTACCTTCTTTATACCTACCATATTCTGGTATGAGCAGCTTTCCTAATTTTGAGTTTGTGAAACATTCTGTTCCCAAATTTTAATGTCACAGGAGGAAATTTTTAGAAGGGTAAAGACAGTGTCTATAAAGATAGTTATAATCAAGAAGTACACAACAAAACAAGACAGTTATAATCAAGCCAGGCATGATGGTAAATGCCTACAATCCTAGTACTCCAGGAAGCTGAAGCAGGAGGATCACATGTTTCAACCCAGCCTGGGCACCTTAGTGATTTAGAAAGTTCTGTCTCAAAATAAAAAATAAAAAACAGGCTGGGGATGTAGCTCAGTGCAAAGGCCTTGGATTCAGTCCCCATTATTGCAAAAAGATAAAAAATAAAACAACCAAAAAAAGAATGAAAAGTTCCATAAATTAATGTTAGATATCAAAACATGAGACAAAAAGCTCAGAAACATTAAGCAGGTGTCCACTCCCAACCCTCACTGTTTGATAAGAGCTTTCTCCTTCCTCTAAAACAAAATATGAGGAGTTTCTCCTGGTACTTGGATACTGGAAGCCAATGAATACACTGATCTTCATCTACTGTCCATAAATACATAAACTCCCAGACTATGGGAATCCCTACCTCTGAACACAGGGGCACCCTCCACCAGCTCTCAGTCCACTGTTCCCACTCTGGGGAGGAGGCTCCATGGCTTTCACCCAATCCCACCCCAGGAGATGGGTATGGCTACCTTAGGCCAAGTTGAGCCTGCAAGGAAGGGTGGTGCTCCCCACCAACCTGGGCTGAGAATGTCCCTTCCTGGACAAGATCCCAAATGGTTCCTGAATCATTAAGGTTGGATAATATTTGTGTTGGTATAAACAAAAATGTATGTACTTCAAAAATGCATACAAGTTATAGAAAATAAATTGAAAATTTGCTTTCCTAAATGGCTAATGATAGTCCATCATAGTTTTAAAAGACATGCATTGTTTATTGAAGCATGTGTAAGCTTCCACGGGAAAAGTTCAACAATGGAAAATAGGTGAAATGCAGCTCCTCACTTTATCCCTCTTGAAATCTTCTGATCTGATAATATGAGCTCCAGGATGTTGACCGAGATTAAAACTAACTTGCCCCAGAGCAGAGAAAATTACTTTTATTTTTGTCCAGTTAGTATTGTGATTCAGCAAAATACAGATTACAATACAGCAGTTTTTAAAACATTCTCCAAAGTTTTGCTAAATGGCAACTCTGTTCATAGGTTTAAATTGCAAGGGTTTGGCAATTACTTCACTTGATAGTCAGGAATTAGGAGCAGTGCTTACAGAAATTCAGCTCTCAAACTAGGCATGGTGGCATACGCCTGTAATCCAAGTACCCTGCAAAGCTGAGGTAGGAGGGTGGTAATTTTGAGCCTAACCCGGGAAATTTAGGGACACTCTGTCTCAAAATTAAAAAATTAAAAATAAAAAAAGGGCTGCAGATGTAGCTCAGTGCAAAGGCCCATGGTTCAATCTGCAATGCCATCAAAAACAAAAAAATAAAGACAGTTATAATCAGATTTGAAAATATTACTGCTAAGAAACAACATTGTTATGCAAACTTTGCCACTCTGGAATAGATTATAAGCTAGCAAATGATTTATAAATGTTAAACATATAAACTTTAGCTGCAGTATTTTTGTTTTACAAAATGGAATGCAAACCAAAAAGATGCTACAGATCCTTCTTCATAATAAGCAATGGATCCAAAGTGAAATTATGACATATAACATGACCTAGGAGAGAACAAATTTCTCTTAAAGGAAGTCATATTACAGATATGGAGAAATGAGAACATCAAGCGTTTTCTCCTTTCTGTTTTATTAAGCATGAGCAAGCTAATTGCTGTTTAAATTTTCTAAATCTAATGTCTTCCTGAGTTAAAAATTTCCAGTTGGAAGAAGTGTTTATGACCACCCTGTAAATCTCTACTTTTAAAAATTAATTCATACCTATTAAATCAGTAAGAGTTTTTTTATTCATAGAGGAAAAAAATCAGGTTTGTGAGTATTTCAAAGGTTCAAAGAGCTATGTATGCTCTAAAGTGAAGGCTGAGAAATATTATCCCACATATCTGAATCCTAAATCAAGTTAAGCTGATAAAGTATGTCACCATTCTTTAGAAAGACAAAATATAACAGTCCCTACCAAAGTAGTCACTGTTCCTTAGTGTCCTAATGACTGACTATGCCATTAGATTTATTTGTAAGTTTTAACTCAGTCTAATCATATCTTGTCTAATACTTTTGCCCAGAGAGAAGAACAGTTGTGTGTGGGGAAAAAAAAGCAATGTAATTTTGTGGTTTAGCATGGAGCTTTGGAGCCAAACTATCTGGTTCAAATCTCACTTAACCAGCTGTGGGCAAGATGTTGGGCAAGATTAAAATCTCTTAGCCCCCACTTCTTCTGAAAATTTCCCAGTAGTTACATACATAAAGCTCTTTGCATAACACCTAGCAGATAAAGTATTTCATAGGTATTGTTTATATTATTGAGTATATTTAGTCATAGAAAAATGATATTGTACTATTTTATAGCAATTTTTATAAGTAATTTTATAATAAGATATTATTTCTTTGTAAATAAGTTGTTGCAAAGAAATAGACTTATTTCAGCATGTAGGCATGCTCTGGTTACTAGCTGAAGTATCTTCCATATTCTGACATTTAGTCCTCATGATAATCAATAAAGTGCATGCTATTTTCATCTCATCTTACAGCTAGAACCAGACACCACGGCAAGGGAAGCTGAGTAATTTACCAAAGCACATGGATTTTTTAATGGTAGAGCCTGGATCAGAATAGATACAAACTACAAACTGGATCCATCAACTGGGTGCTTCACCCACCATATAATTTTACCTTTACATGGCGGTGATGCAGTTTGAATGGCTTCAAAAGATCTAATTTCTGCCCATACCCCCTACAAAAAAAAAAAAAAAAAAAAAAAGACAGGTAAAATACAGTAGTTACCTCAAATTTTCTTTGGAAGCAACTGAGAAATAAATTGCACTTAAATTATATAGAGACCATTTTAAAATTTCATCCTTCCCTCTGACAATAAACAAGATGATTTTAAAAGATTTCACTACCACGAAAAAAGACTAATTCAATTGGTCACATAGGAAAATTGATCTCATTGTCATACATTGTCTGAGGGACCAAAAGCAAACTGCAGTCCACAGTGCTGCAAGTGGGGAGGAGCCCTCTGAAAAGAGGCTGGATGACCAGCTGTTGGGACTAGGTCTCAGCTGCAGAACCTTCTAGTGTGTCCCTGACTCAGGCTGACTTTAGAGTTTAGACTTGATTTTAACAATCAGCAAGTCCATAAGGCTCAGAGAGACTTATTAATCCTAATCAAAAGTTCACAGGCAAGAAAACAAACATGACTAAAATTCTCCTGTCATATCCTTAATTCTGTTTCTTCCTTGTAGGCAAGGTATGGGAAGCCAAATTAATATCCAAAGTTTGCTTGCTGCGTTAAAATCAGAACATTCATGATTGCAGCAGATCTAGCTGTTAATCCTTTCTCTCACGTTCCCCAATTTCAGGCAGATTGAAAATAAAATCATTGGTTAGGACATTTGTCAGCTCTGACTTTGACTTTTAACCTAAAATGTGAAATTTTAACTAAACAACCAAACAAAAAGTAACTCCCAAGCGGGCGTGATAATTCCAGCACTCTGGAGGCTGAGACAGGAGGATCACTGTGAGTTTGAGGCCAGCCTGGGCTACTTTAATGAATTCAAGGTCAGCCTGCACTACACAGCAGGACCCTGTCCCCCCCCCGCAAAAAAAAGTACCTCCCATACCACTGAGGATCCCAAGAAGATTAAGATAAAAATCCAGTCCTCAAGGATCTAACCATTTATAGAGAAAGATAAAAATGTAAACAGATAATTGCAAAATACAGTAGCAATCTCTATGCTACTGGGTGTTATGGGAAAAGGTTTACATTTCAAGGAAAGATGGTCTCTTCTAGAAAAAGCTTAACCTCTCCTCTTTTCTCTTCCATGAACCTGTTCATCCATTGTGGACTGAAGTTTCTGTCTTCCCAGCCCCTAAATTCATATGTTGAAATCCTAACCCTCAGTGTGATGTTATTAGTGGGTGGGGTATTTCAAAGGGAAGTAGGCTATGGGGGTGGGGCCTTCATGAAAGGGATTAGTGTCCTTGTAAGAAGAGGCACAGGAGCTTGCTTCCTTTCTCTGTTCTTTGGTATATGAGGATGCAAGCAGATTGTCATCTGCAAGCCAGGAAGTGTGCCTTACTAGACTCTGCAGCTGCTAACACCTTGATCTCAGATCTCCGAATCTCTAGAACCATGGCAAAAGTAAATGTTTGTTGTTTAAGCCATGCAGTTTATAGCGATTTGTTATAGCAGTTCTAGCTTACTTTAAAAAAAAATAATTTTATTGGTACACATTTGATATACATAATGATCACATTCATCATAGGGAATTTTTACCTGTACATAATACATCACGATTCTTCTTTTTTTTCCCCCATTCTCCTCCCCTCCCTTCAACCCTTCTCCTCCTCAGTTACACAAGGTTTGTTTCCATTTTCTTCCTTCGATTCTCTTTTTTATAGTTTTCCCTTCCTTCTCTCCCCCCCCTTTTCCCCCATTCCATTTGAACATTTTCTTCCTGCTTCCTAGTATCTATCATCCATTTTGGTCATTATTTGTGATTTTGGTTCCTCAAACAAAAGAAACAATGTGATATTTAAACATGTGTGTCCAATTTATTTCACTTAAAAATACAGTCTCAAGGTGCATCCATCGATATAAAAGTATTTCAAGTTTATCCTTCTTTATGGCAGAGTAGTACTTCATTGTATATAAAAACCACATTTTCTTTATCCATTCATCCAGTGATGGATGTCTGGGCTGTTTCCAAGATTTAGCTATAGCAAATTGTGCTGCTATAAACATGGGTGCGCATATTTCACTGTCGTATGATGCTATTAACTGTTTCAGGAAGATACCAAGAAGGGGGATAGCTGAGTCAAATGGAACCTCTAGTTTTAGTTTTTTGAGGAGTTTCCACACTGATTTCCACAGTAGTTTTGCCAGTCTACACTCCCACCAAAGATGGAGAACTGTTCCTTTTTCCCCAAAGCCCCGCCAGCATTCATCATTGATTTCTTGATAATAGCCATTCTTTCTGGAGTGAAGTGTGAGAAACCAAAAGGATAAATACAGACCAAAATGTGTAATAGATATTGGGAAATAAGAAGAAAATGTTCAAATGGGAAGGGGGACAAGGAAGGGGGGAGTTGGTTTTTTGAAAGATTAAATAAAATAGATAAACCCATAGCCAAACTTACCCAAAACAGGAAAGAAAAACTCAAAGTTATGCAATTAGGAATGAAAAGCCATGACTTTCATTATAGTCATCATCTCCTTAGTTATCTGTGTAATTATTTCTTATTTGTTCTTCTCTAGAGTCCCATTCATCTGCTTTGTTACTTCCACTGCTACCATTTCAGAAAGTTCAGCTGGGTGGCTTTTGATTTCTTCTACCTCAAGGCCCCCTGGATTGCCTTGGGCAGGCTGGAGGTTTGGGATTGCATCTTGCTTCCATGTTTTCTCATTTTCTAATTTTTATTTGTTTTCTGCATTGTTGCTTATAAATTGCTTATGATAGGTAGCTTTATTACTAGCATGGAGACCTCCACAGGAAATGACTACTTTTCAGAGATGTCTTCTAGGTGTAGTTGGCTTTTGGCTTTTGAGTCTGTCCCAAGATCCTGCCTCTTCAATTTATTAGGGATGAGAGATTGCTACCTGTTTGGCCTAGTACCCAGTTCTTTGGTACTGGACTATGGTATTGTTTATGATCCCCAGGCAGTCTCGATATTGGCCTACAAGAGAGAAAAATGGATCACAACAATTATGTCATCTTGGCTAAAGTAGTACAATCAGTAATAACAAAAGCATCAAGCACAGTCTAGAAAATGACAGACTATTATAACTGTTAATTTGCTACCTTTAACCATAGGTACAAGATTTATAATTATATAACAAAATCTAAAACAAATTGGACAATTATGTATAGTAAATATCCCCTCAATAGAACAATTTTACCTTCAGGAGAAAAATTTCAAAAGGGATAAGAGAAAAAACTAGAGAAATAAAAGAAGAAAAAAAAAAAACATAGAAGCAAAGCTGAAGGACAAAAGATTTACCCAAGCTTTGGGAAATTAGTGAAGAAGGCGGGAGGGAAAGAAAGAAGGAAAAAATAAAAATAATAACAAAACAACTAAAAACAATGTTCAATCTCATGAAAAAACAACAACAAACAAGAAAAATGAAAGCGAAGAGAAAAAAAGAGATTTCTGTGTGGTTCTAAGCCTGTGGCTGTCTTCTGGGGTCTACAGTTTTGTGGTCTACAGTTTTGTGGTATGTCCAATCTGCTGTCTCTGGTAAACAGAGGGGGCAGACAAAGCCCCAGATCTGCCCTGAATGATCCTAGCAAGCCTGCAGCAGGATTACAGCAGGGTACCGATTCTGGTGTTTTCAACTCCATAGTTCAGGCTGATCCTGGCCTCTGCTTGTGGGGTTGGGGCCTGAGTTGTTCAGCCTACAACACTCTTGGCATCTCTTGCCAACCTGACCTTGGCTCCCTGACCCTGGATGTCTCCCACAGTTTTGCCTCACCCAGTTATTGGGAGCCCTGAGAGGAATCCAATCCATGGCTACTCTAAGTCCCAGGTTCAGTTGTCCCATCCCTAAAATGGGGTCTGGCAAAATTCCCTTTCCAGGTGATGCTTGGACTGGAGTCACTCACCAGCTTTTGTAGTTCACAGCATCCACTGTTCTGTTCCACTGGTGTGTTTCTCCATGTAGTCCTCTGGAGTCACCTGACTTCACTGTGTCTCTATAGATTCAATCCTCCTCTCTCACACTGCAAGCCAGGAGTCAGGGAGAGAGTACATCTTGCCACCTTCTTTTTCTGCATTGAGGTCTGCCTCTTCACTTTCTCTGTGGGCTCCAATTCTCTGTTACATCCTTCTTGGGTCCCAGGGTTCCACCTCCCTCCTTTTCTTCCTGAAGCTGTTATATTACAGTGTCTGGATTCTGAATCTTGAAGAGGCTGACCCCCTGCTGCTACCACTCCCCCCCATCTTCTCTGAAGTTCTCCTTTAGCTAACTTCATTGGTCCCTTTTTATGACAAACACCAAATAACTGCGGCTGGGTGACTTTAAAAAGAAATGAGCAGTGGTTTTTGTTTTTTGCCTTTGTGGCTCACAGTTCTGGTCTAGTGTTGAAAGGTTGCATTTGGCAGCAGCCTTCTTGCTGACAGAGACTTGAGTGACACAGGGCATCACGTGGTAAGAGACAAGAAGAACGTATGTGTGTCTTCTGGTCTTTCACCTCTTATAAGGCTAATAGTAGTAAATCATGGAGGTTCTACCTGATGACTTTACCTAATTTTTATCACCCAAAGTCCTGCCTTTAAACATCATAATCACATTAAATTTTCACATATTTAATACCACACAATGGAAATTAAATTTCAACACATGAACCATTGGGAAACACACTCAGAATATATCCAAACTATAGCACTGACTAATACACTTTCCCTTTATCCTCTGTCCTATATTATCAATCTCTCTTTCTCCACTGATAGTGGCCTTTAGACTTGTACATTTCCTCCATCTTAAAAATATTTTCCTATACTACTCTTCAAAACAGTACCACCTTGCCTTGCTCCTCCTCCTCCTTCCTAACTTGTGATAGTCTACACTTACATCTACTTGTTCTCAGCACCCTGCAGTCATGACTCTTGCCCTACCATTGTCAATATACCAAAGTACTCTAGATAAAAGTCACCAATAGCATCCTAAGTGCCAATGGTACTATCTCAATGCTCATTCTGGCAGACTTCCATGTAGCATCTGAAAGTGTTGCCTGCTATTATGGTTTTTGTCTGGATGTCCCCCCAAAGCCTCATGTGGTCATAGTAGCAGGCTTTTTGGTGGTGGCTGAATCTAGAGTTTGTGATTGATTCATAGCCCAGTGCTGGAATTAAAGGCATGAGTGCTACCACCTGCCCTAGGGCAAGTAGCCTGCCTACAGTATAAGGGACAGAAAGAGGTTTGTCCCTTCTCTTGCTTGCTTTTGCTGTCTTCTGCTATCATGAATTGTTGACCCTCTGCCAAGTCACCCAGCCTTGGAGCCAGCCAATTATGGACTGAAACCTTTACAAACTGTGAGCCAAATAAACATGTCCCCTTTTAACTCTGGGTGTCAGGTATTTTGTCTCAACAATGAGAAAAATAACTAAGAAAGAATTTGGTAACAGAGAGTGGGGTCATTGCTGTGACTATAACTGACCATGTGGTTCAGGAGCCTTTGGGAAGGGCTTGCGGGAAGAGTTTGGAATTGTTTGAAGATGCTGGCTGAAAAGGTAGAGCTAGAATGCCTTAGGCTGTACTGTATGGGAGATTCAAATCAGAGCTCAGAAGACAAGAAGACTGGTAGAAATCCTGCCAGTAACAGGCACAGGAGCTTTCTGCTGGGAAGAAGGACTGATTGGCTGTTGGGCTCCAGATAATGGGTGTTATGGCTTGGCAGAAAGTTTGTCTGCATTTTGCTCATGTCCAGAGTCTTTGCCTGAGACTAAGATTAAAGGTGGTGGACTAACTAATCTGGCAGAAGTAATTTCAGAGCAGTCTAATGTTGAGGCAGTGACATGGCTACTGTTGGGGGTTGTTAGCCAGGTCTGTGTTGAGAATCAAGAGCAAAGAGCCCAACAGAATGATTTAAAATGTTGTGAGTTTGGCCAGAAAGGAAGCTCCAGTAAAGCTGTGGACTCTAAAGATACAGCAGAAGAGATCTTGATTGTTGAGAAAGAGCAGGAGAATAGAAAAGATGACCTGAAAGCATGACAAGGAGCAGCAGGACTGCTCTTCGCAGCCTCAAAATTTCAAAAGTGAAAGACTGCTCTGAGAAGACAGCCCCAGAGCACCATGTTCCAGAATAGTGGCAGCCTAGAGAATTTGTTCCTCAGAATTGGATTCAGAGTGTTCAGAGATCCAGGCATTCAACTCCTATATCCAAGAGAGAGGGAAGTCTGGCTACTGCTGCAGCTGGCAGCAGACCTTGGCATCATCCATGTGGCTCTAGTAGGTACCTGCAGAATGGCAGAGTTCTGGGGTCAGGAAGGCTTCCACCCAGATTTCAGAAGAAGGCCTGGGAGGGCAGGCAGTATGCCCCTGACAGGGCAGTGTGTGAAGCTGTGAGTGTGAAGCCAAAGGTACATTGGAGACCCCAGAAGTTTGGAGAAGCCAGGAATGTGGGTTGTCTGAGGAAAACTGCAAGGAGGAAGCAAAGGAGGCCCAAGAGAGAAGCCATAGGAGCTATAACCACTGGAAGTGCCACAGGGGCAGAGCCACTCAAACCCTTTGAAATTTACATCTTGCCACGGATTGCTTTGGATGCTGCACATGGAACTAAATGGCTTAATGTTTCCCCTGCTGGATTTTGGACTTGCTTTTGTCCCATTCATTTGTGTCCCCCTGTTGGTAACTTTTGGAATGGAAATGTCTATCTTGTGCCATTGAATGTTGGAAGTGTTTAATTTTCTTTTCATTTGTACAGGGGCTTACAGCTAAGAGTTTGACTTAAATCTCAGAGACTTAGGACTTGGACTTTTCAGCAATGCTGAAACTGTTACAAATTTGGCAACTCTTAGAGATGGATTATATGCCTTTATGTGTAAAGGAATGTACATGAGTCTTTGGGGGGCTGGGGCAGAATGTTATGGTTTGCATCTGTATGTCCCCCCAAAGCCTCATGTGATCATGGTAGGCAGGCTTTTTGGAGGTGGCTGAACCTAGAGTTTGTGATTGATTCATGGTACAATGCTAAGATTAAGGGTGTGAGTGCTACCACCTGCCCTAGGGTGGGTAGCCTGCCTACACTATAAGGGACAGAAAGAGGCTTGTCCCTTCTCTCTCTTCCCTTGCTTGCTTTTGCTTTCTTCTACCACCATGAATGGTTGCCACCCTGCCTTGAAGCCAGCTGATTATGGACTGAAACTTCCACAACTGTAAGCTAAATAAATCTTCTCCCCACCTTTTAACTTTGGGTATCAGGTATTTTGTCTCAGAATGAGAAAAGTAACTAAGACACCTACTCCTGAAAACTTTTTCTTCCTAGGGTCCCCCCTCTACCTGCCTGTTTCCTTTAAAACTAATTTTCCTACAAGTTTCTTGAGTAAGTAATTTAAATTCTGCTTTTGGTTTCCTGCAGAGATTCTTACTCTACCTGATTTCCTTGAGTGATTCTTGTCTTTAAGGACTTTACATACCATCTTTACATGACAATTAAGGTCCCAGCAGAAAACAGATGGCACTTCCATATGGGATAACTGGATAGATTTTAATAAAGGGACTATTTACAATTTCTGAAAGGAATGATTAATACCCCAGCCTCAGTGTGCCAAGGCCTGAAGGGATGAGAGGAGGCAGCCATTGCTAGGATTGAGAGAGTGGCTGCCTAGAGAAGGTTACTGGGCAAGAGCCGTGCCCTTTGGAAGAGGGATACTGTTAGCCTCTGGTAACCTGAAAAGGAGGGAGTCATGAAATAAATATCCCAAACTCACTCTTTTACTACTCTTTGAACTTTTGCTGGTGCTTCCCATGGCCTAAAACCAAGTGGAAGCCAATGGACAGAGGTGCAATGAAAATAGGGAAGGATCCTAGGACACTGAGAAAATTGAAAAATTTATGTAGAGGGTCAAAGGGAAAAAGTGCTGATCACACACCACATCTCCAGTCCTGACTATTCTGAGATCATGGGTGATGATCCCTTGAATAATGGCATTAAACAACGAAGTGGGATGTGTGAATGAAAAGTAGAAGGTTAAAACAACAATCTTCAACAATTGTGTGTTTAAAACTGTACATTCACTGTATTAAATTATAAGCCAATTTTTCTTAGAGGGAAAATTTGAGGGATGATGAAAGAGCTCTATGTTATTATTGAAGTGTTATTATTGAAGTGACTTATCAAACTGTCCACTTAAGATCTGTACTTTTGTAGCATGCATATTACATCTTAATTTTTTCAAAAGGATCATCTTTAAGTCAAAAAGATTTGGTCTTTCCCTGTGCCTTGTCAGTTTTATGATGTCAAACAGGTTACTGAACTTCTCTAATTTTTCTTATCTAAAATGATAATACCTCTCTCATTCTCTGAAGGACTCTTCCTGGTGCTTAGCAGGTAGCACATAGTTAATAAATGAAATCTGTCATTTCTGTATTTGAATGTGTGTAGGTTTTATCAGGATCTACCAAAAGAAATGAACCCTGGAAAACACACAAGGGCGTCTCAAAATCACTTATGTTTGTATTTTTAGAAAATCACCTTGGTTGCCATGTAGAGGACTTTAGTAGACAGAGTAGTAGGAATATTATTAGGTGATTAATAGGATAAAGAAAGGGAGCACCTAAAAAGTGACAGTAGCATAATTCTTGGACTGTCAGGTAAGATATGACCATTGGCTATGGAGACAGGATGGGTGCCAGTGCCACTTTCTAAAAATAAATAAATAAATAAAAGAAACAGGTGTAAAGGGGCTATAAAGTAAGCTCAATTTTTAAAAAGTTGTATTTCAGATTCCCTCAGGGTGTAGAGATGGATGTGTATGGTACCCAAGTAGATATCTGGCTCTCAAACCCAAAGTTAAGACATTTTTTAAAATTATACACTGAGTAAACAGCAAGAATGAAATGAGTTAATGTTTAAAGGAGAACAAAAAATGAGATCAGTCATTTATGGGAATCCAAGAGAGTACTAGTGAATGCAAACCTGGAGATTTATAGGAATAGCCAAAATCTGATTTAGATCACCTGATTGTAAATTTTTCTCCTTGGGAAAGCAAATGGGGATTTGATACAAACAAGGATGTTGGCATTTTGCTACTTTGCTATCTTCAGAAATATGGAAAGTCTGCATGGTGACTATAAAAGAGGGGTGCAGAAAAAACCCACAATTCTATTTCTATTACTTTGTAATATGTGTACCATTGTGGCAGAGATTTGATTCCACTATTAAGATCATCCAGCTAATTCTTTCACCTGTGTCTTTTTGACTTCAAAGCCTTGTCTTATAAAAATTAGATTAGACTGCCTTCACCAGAGCTAATTTTTGGTGTATTGCTGATGAAGACTTGGGAAACAGTCATATCTCATAAGATGAGCAAATGCAACCTCTAGTTCATCATGGATGCCTTTGAAGATAGGAGGTTGTGCTAGTCCAGGTCCTCTAAAAAGCAGATGCAAAGACCAGATTCAACATGCAAGAGATTTATTGAGGTCAGTACCTGTGAGGAAGCAAGAATAGAGAATGGAAAGAGGCTGGGAAAGCTGCCTGACCCCTGTGAAGGAGAAAGAGAAGGTGGGAGGGAGGGAGGGAGGGAGAAATGGAGGAAGGGAGAAAGGGAGGAAGGGAGGAAGGAGGGAAGAGAAGGAGAAAGGGAGGAAGGGTTCGGTAGTGTATTTTTTTTTTTTTTGCTTTTTCTTTGGGGGGGTGTTTTTTTCCATTATTTTATTTTATTTATGTATTTTTATTAGTACACAACAATCACATTTATTGCGGGGAGTTCGTACGTGTATGTAAGAGATCTCAATTCTTTTTTTTTTTTTGGTCCCTTTTCCTTTCTATTCCTCCCTGCTCCCTCCAACTCTTAATCCATTTCCCAGTAGAAAGCTCTATTTCCATTGTTTTTCCTTGATTCTCTTTTTTAAAATACTTTTCCCATTTCTTCCCTCCTTCCTCCATCTTTTGTTCCCCTTCCCATTTGAAAAAAGATCTCCCTTCTTCCTATTATCTATCCTTTATTTTGCTTTTAATTTATATTTTGGATTTCTCATATAAGAGAAATCATGCGATATTTAAACTTGTTTTGTTTTGTTTGATACAAGGTCTCATTATGTAGCCCAAGCTGGCCTCGAATTCACGATCCTTCTGCTTCAGCTTCCCACGTGCTGCGATTACAGATGTGCACTACCACACACAGCTAGTGCAGTTTTAAGAAAAATAGGAATGTGTTTGAAGGGACTACCTGGTGATATTTCCCACTTATATCATATAACTGATAACTTTAGGGTGCTTATTAGCCTTATTAATGAATTACAATTGTATATGAGTGGCATAATTATACATAAATAATATAGCTCTTATAAATATAAACAGAAATCACTAGTACTTGGATGAAATGAAAAGTATGTACGGCCCATATTTGGGGAGATGGATGGAGAAATCCTGAAAATTTTGCTTCAGTTATGCCATCAGTCTCAATGAGGCAAGACAAGCTCATTTCTGAGGTGCTGAGAAAATCAGCACGTCAAGCAAATGTCTTTAAATCCTATGTGACTGAGGGGAATTTGTCACTTGATTTACGGACATTATGTTTGCACACATATTACAAATTGGTTTTAAAGAATTTTTGTTTGGAAATCATTTCAAACTTACCAAAATGTTTCAAAATAAAGAGTACAAAGATGCCCATATGTCATTTTTCAAGATCCACCTGTTGTTAATATTTTCTTACACTTGATTTATCATGCACTTTCTTACTAACTTTGATTTGGTTTTCTTCCTGGACTATTTAGGGTAACATATATACATCATGGATCCTAAACTTTAAATACTTCAGTGTATTTTTCCTAACAATTGGGAGATTATTTACATTTCATATATTTTAAACAATTTAACATCTACTCTATCACATGAATTCCCATTTTGTCAGTTCATCTGATATGTCCAAAACTGCACTTTTCCCCTTCTGGTACAAGATTCAGTCTAAGGTCTAGTTTGTATTTTGTTGTCATGGTTCTAGCCTGCCTTAAACTGAAACATGAAGTAATTTTTCAATAATGAGTCTAATTTACGGAATATTATAATCTTTGAGGTCAAAGTCTTGGTGAGTTCTGTATATTGTTTATATACAGGGGCTAGAACAGTGTCTCTGGTATATGGTATCTCTCCATAAATAAATGACGAATGGAAGAATCTTTGTGGATGTCTGTCTATATATATATATATTTTTTTTTTTTTTTTTTTTTTTTTTTTGGTACCGGGAATTGAACTCACGACCTCATACTTGCCAGGTAAGCGCTGTGCTGCTGAGCTATATCCCCAGCCCCAATTTTCTTAAGAGGTTGTGGTATAAATAAATTACATTGATCTTTGCATTTTAAAAGCATTTATGGGGCTGGTGATATCGCTGAGCAGCACGGGCACCTGCTGGCATGCGAGGTCCTGAGTTTGACCCCCGGTACCCACACACACACATAAAAAAGCATTTATGTTTTTAAAATTTCTTCCCATGCAAATAATTCAAGTGTTGTTTTGTGAAATTAGATTTGCCTAATTGTTCATTCTGCATCAAGGCTGTAACAAATCTGAATGTTCAGATATAACTCATAGTCATGCTAAAAAAATACACACTGAATTCTCTGTCAACTTGCTGACTGACAGAATGTCCATGTGTTAGGAGGCTCACTGACATGATTTCAATCATAGTTTTGTGAATGGAATGCCCAGAAATGCCAGCCTATCAGTCACTAAAATTCCACCTTCTTTGCGGGGGTCCATTACATCATTCCCACATTGAATTGGATGGAATGGAAGAGTGGCCCAATCTCTTGACAGCTATGCCAATGACCTCATTTTAAGGACTGCCTTGGGAAAGTTCATCTCTTAATGTCAAAAACCTACGTACTACTCTACTCTTCCTATGAAACTAGGATCAAAACTACCATGGATTGACAAGGGTATCTTGCTCAAAGTGTAATATAAATTGAACAGGGCTGGAATTAAACTGCAAATACAGTTCGATTTTATCTGTGTAAAGAAAAAAATGTAAATAATGACTGGAAGGAATAACATCAAAGTGTTTATAATGATGGCTTTCAAGTGGTGGGACTACGGGTGTTTTACATTCTCTGCTCTTTCCTTTATTTCTTGTTGGCTCCAAGAAACATATTTCTTCGATGATCAAGAAAAGAAGTTTTCAATTGGCATATTTGTATGGCTTCACATTTCAATGTAAAATCTAAAGAAACTGATTGAAGTTTCAAGCCATTTTGTATTTTAGTTTCCCCACACACCAACTGGGCACAATAATGCCAGTTATCAATTCTTTGATTGAAATACATTAGATAATTATATGCTTGAATTTTCTAAAAAGAATGGTGCCTATTATTAATATTATAATAACTGGGACTCGGTAATCTGCTCCGCCAGAGGAGTCCAGGTGTCTGGCCCCTCCCACTACACCGCAGGATCAGCAATCAGTGCAGGAAAAATCCAGGACTCTGTAACCCTTTTCTCTCAATTTTCTCTCTCTCTTTTTTTTTCTTTTTTTAATTTTTCTTCCTTTTCTTTCTTTTTTTTTTTTTTTCCTCTCTTTTCTAAACGGCTGGGGAGAACTCCAGCCACAGAAAACTAATCCCATCCCCCAAAACCAGGGAAGAAGTTCAGATAATCCCTGGAATATTCCTTCATTCTTTCTACACCCTTCTGTAGTTTCCTAAACCTTGTGTGACCATCCTTTGTCCTTCAGCCTTGCTTCTACTTCCTTTCCAGTTATCTTTGATTTATACACTATCCTCCCTAAATTTCCCCACCACAGGGTAAAACCATTCTACCAAGGGGAAACATTTTGCATACAAATTCCTAATTTATGATCGGTTCTGTTCTGTTATATAAACTTTGCTTCTATGGTCTAAAGCACAAAATCAATGGTTTCCACAGTTTGTCAGTTTTTAAATTGTGCTTGATGCTATTGTTATTGCCAATTTTACTACTTTAGCTAGGATGCCATATCTGCTGTAATCAGTTGTTCTCTCTTATGTAATAATACTGGGAAGCTCTGGGGTAATAAACTCACCACAGCCCTACACCAAAGGACTGGGGACTGAGCCAAACAGATACCAACATCCCACTCTTAATTAATTGGGAAGGTAGGATCTTGGGGCGGACACAAACCAAGAGGCTCCTACACACAGAAGACATCTCTGAGGAATAGACTTTTCCTAGAGAGGCCTTGATAGTACTGATATAGCTACCTACTACAAAAACGCACAAGGATCATCACAGAAAACAAAATAAAAAAATGTTTGAAACAGAAAATGACAAGATGAAGGACCAAAATGCAATCTCAGACCTCCAGCCCACCCAGAACAAGTCCAGGAGACATCGACATAGAAGAAATTGGAAGACACACACCTGACATTTCTGAAATGATAGCAACCAAAGTAAAGAAACATATCTATGAGGCTATAGAGGAAGTCAGGTCAGAAATAATATCTCAGGTAAAATAGAAATGTCTTCGACTCCCGGTACCTGCATTCGACTCCTGGTACTCACGTATAAAAAAAAAAGAAAAGAAATGTCAACATTTATAAAGGAATTGCTCAGCAAATCTAGAGTAGTGATAGATAAAATAGATGATGATAGGAGAAGGATGGAAATCATAAATGATCAATATAGGAAAGAAATAGAATGCATGAAATGGATTCAAACAGATATCCAGGAAATTCAAAGTTCCATTGAAAGCTGGCAAATCCACTGGAATGAAATAGAAGACAGACTTTTAGACCTTGAAGACCAGACCTCAGCTAGCAATCAAGACAGGAAAGATCTCTCGAAAATAACAAAAGATCAGGAAATAACATTTCAACAACTGCAAGACAAAGCAAAGAAAAATAATATAAGAATAATTGGTGTCAAAGAAAAAGCAGGAGCCAACACAAATGACATCCAAAAACTATTTGCAGAAGTAACAGTAGAAAATTTCCCAAGCATGGGAAAAGAATCTGACATACAGATAAGTGAAGCATGTAGAACTCCAATTAGTTATAACCAAAATAAATCTACATCCAGACATATAATAATCAAGATCCCAGAAATTCAGCACAAGAACAGAATATTAAAAGCTGTTAGAGAAAAGAAACAGATCACCTATAAAGGAAAGCCCATCAGAATCATGGCAGACTTGTCAACACAAACTCTCAAGTCAAGAAGAACATGGAGTGAAGTATTTCAAGTCCTGAAGGAAAACAATTTCCATCCCAGATTGACATACCCTGCAAAACTATCTTTGAAAATTAATAGAGAAATAAGATACTTTCATGACAGAGAACAACTAAAGAAATTCATGACCCCACCAAACAAACACTACAAAGGGTACTGAAATATATTTTAGACAGAGATAAAAATGACCACAACTCCAAGAACAACAGAAATAAACCACCAAGCAGGGCAAGCAATTACACAGAGAGGAAAAGTAGGAAACCAACAGCAGGAAAATAACATGACAAAGATAAGCCAATACATATCATTTATAACCATCAATGTCAATGGCCTCAATTCACCAATCAAAAGAAAAAGACTGGCAGAATGGATCAAGAAACAAGATTTAGGGCCAGTAAGATAGCTCAGTGGCATAAGTGCCTGCCAGGCAAGTGCGAGGTCCTGAGTTCAACTCCCGGTACCCACATACAAAAAAAAGGGCCAGTGATATCGCTCAATGGCACGGGTGCCTGCTGGCACACGAGGTCCTGAGTTCAACGCCCAGTACCCACAAAAAAAAAAAAAAGAAAGAAACAAGATTCAACAATATGCTGTATATAAGAAACACATTTAACTAAAAATATAATTCATAGACTAAAAGCCAAAGGATGGAAAACAATCTTCCATGCCACAGGAACCCAGAAAAAAGTAGGGACAGCTCTTCTGTTTGTAGACAATGTGAACTTCAAACTAAGAATTATCAAAAGAGATCAAGAAGGCCACTACATACTTGTTAGGGGAAGAATTCAAGAGGAAGGGATAAAAATCATAAATATAAATGTACCAAATACAGGAGCACCCAAGTATATAAGAGAAATATTAATAGACATGAAAAATCAAGTAAGCAATAACACAATTGTAATGGGGGACCTTAATACCCCATTGTCACAAAGAGATAGATCAACTAGACAAAAAAAAAAAAATCAGCAAAGAAATAACAGAACTGAGCCAAACCTGTGAACAAATGGACTTGGTAGGTGTTTACAGAGTATTCCATCCAAAAACATCAGAATACACATTCTTCTCAGCTGCACATGGGACGTTCTCTAAAATAGAACGTATACTAACCCGTAGAACATGCTTCAGTAAATGCAAAGGAATTGAAATTATCCCATGCATATTATCTGACCATAGTGCAATGAAATTGGAAATTAATGGCAAAAGAAACTGCAAAAACTCCACATGGAAACTAAATAACACACTCCTGAACAACCAATGGGTCACAGATGAAATTAAAGAAGAAATTAAACAATATCTAAAATCAAATGAAAATGCATATACAACTTACCAGAACATATGGGACTCAGTGAAAGCAGTCCTAAGAGGGAAATTTATAGCAGTGAATTCTTGCATCAGGAAAATAGAATGAGCACAAATAAATGACCTAATGCTATACCTCAAGCTTCTAGAAAAAGAGCCATGAAACCCAAAGCCCATACAAGGGAAGAAATTATAAAGATCAGAGCAGAAATGAATGCAATTGAGACTAAGAAAACAATACAAAGAATTAATGAATCAAACAGTTTGTTGTTTGAAAGAATAAATACTATTGATAAACCCCTAGCCAAACTTACCAAAAAAAGGAAAGAAAAAACTCAAATTCATGCAATAAGGAATGAAAAGGATGAAATCACTACAGATCCTGTGGAAATTCAGTAAATCATCAATACCTACCTTGAAAATCTGTACTTGCATAGGATGGAAAATGCAGAAGAAATGGACAGATTCCTAGGAATGTATGACTTACCAAAGCTGAATCAAGATATAAAAATTCTGAATAACCCAATATCAGTTAATGAAATTGAAAATGTAATTAAAACTTACCAACAAAGAAAATCCCTGGTCCTGATGGATTCATGGCTGAATTCTACAAGAAATTTAGAGAAGATTTAATGCCAATACTCCTCAAATTCTTTAATGAAATTGAAAGGGAAGCAATTCTCTCTAGCTCATTCCTGGAGGCAAGTATTACCCTGATACCAAAACCAGAGAAAGACCCAACCAAAAAAGAGAACTACAAGCCAATCTCCCTAATGAACATAGATGCAAAAATCCTCAATAAAATACTAGCAAACAGAATGCAGCAAATCATCAAGAAGATTATACACCATGACCAAGCGGGATTCATCCCAGAAATGCAGGGATGGCTCAACATACACAAATCAATAAATGTAATACACCATATCAACAGAGCCAAAGACAAAAATCACATGATCATCTCTATAGATGCAGAGAAAGCTTTTGATAAAGTCCAACACTCATTCATGATAACCCTACAGAAAATGGTCTTTACCTCAATGTGATGAAAACCATCTGTGACAAACCAACAACCAACATCACACTAAATGGACAGAAACTGAAAGCTTTTACTATAAAATCAGGAACAAGACAAGGATGTTACAGTAGTCAGGGTTTGCAAGGGAAACAATACAATATAGGACACATAATTTATAGGATTATTTTATAATAGTCACCCAAAGAGTCATATACAAAAGAGTGCAGGAAATCTGTCCACACACTAAAAACTCAAAAATCCAGCTGAGGGCCTGGTTCCACAGCAATGTCCTACATGGGTCCAGCTGAAGACCTAGAGCCCATGGCCATGCCCTCACGAGTCCAGCTGAAGGCCTAGGGCCCACAACAATGTCTCATACAAATCTGTTTCAGGGATCTCCGATGAGAAGGCCCAAAGGTCAGTGGTGGAAGCTAGAAAGTCTGTGCCAGCAGGTTGAGGATCTGCACTAGAGCCAGGAAGTGATGCTCAAAGTAATTACCAGAGCTCCTCTAAAATGTACCAAAGCCATCCTCAGCAACGACGAGGTCCCAAGCTCCTCCGACAATAACAGCCAGTTCCTATCAGGAAAGCCAGCACGACAAGCTCCTCCAGGGAACCAACAGCACCACCTCTTCCCCTCCAGTTCTCCTTTTTATGTTGTTGGCAACAGTCCTCAGGTGGGCCCTCCACACCCAGCACCACGCTGATTCAGTTCAGCTGGGTGTTACAAGTTGACCATCAGTTGTCAATCCACCACAGATGTCCACTACCACCACTCATATTCAATATAGTTCTGGAAACATTACCCAGAGCAATTAGACAAGAGAGAAATAAAAGGAATAAGGATAGAAAAGGAAGAAGTTAAATTATCATTGTTCACAGATAACATGATACTCTACATAGAAGACCCTAAAAACTCCACCAAAAGACTTCTCAAATTAATAACCAAATTCAGTAGCATAGCTGGGTATAAAGTCAACACTCAAAAATCAATAGCATTCCTGTACACAAACAACAAACTCACTGAGAGAGAAATTAGGGAAACCACACCCTTCACAATAGCATCCAAAAAAATGAAATACTTAGGAATCAATCTAACAAAGGAAGTAAAAGATCTATACATTGAAAATTACAGTACTCTGAAAAAAGAGTTTGAAGAGGATATCAGAAAATGGAAAGAGGGCGGTGAGATAGCTCAGCGGCATAAGCGCCTGCCTGGCAAGCGTGAGATCCTGAGTTCGACTCCTGATACCCACATATGAAAAAAGGGTCAGTGATATTGCTCAGTGGAATGGGCGCCTGCTGCTGCACGAGTTCCTGACGTTGGCCCCCGGTACCCACACACAGAAAAAAAGAAAATGGAAAGATATCCTTTGTTCATGGATTGGAAGAACCAACATTGAGAAAATGGCCATGTTCCCAAAACTCTTATACAGATTTAATGCAATCCTGATCAAAATACCATTAGCATACCTCACAGATCTAGAGAAAACATTCCCAAAATTCATTTGGAAACAGAAGAGACCTAGAATAGCAAAGGCAATCCTGGGCAACAAAGGCAAGGCAGGCGGCATCACAATCACTGATTTGAAATTATACTACAAAGCTACTGTGATAAAATCAGCATGGTACTGGTAAAGAAAAAAAACAGACATGAGGATCAATGGAACAGATTAGAAGATGCAGATACAACTCCAAACACACTCAGCTACCTCATCTTTGACAAAGGGACCAAACATGTTCACTGGAACAAAGATAGCCTCTGTAATAAATGGTGCTGGAAAAACTGGCTTTCCAGGTGCTGAGGACTAAAACTAGACCCATGTCTATCACCATGCTAAACTAAAGTCAAAATGGATCAAAGATCTAAATATTAAAACAGAAACACTAAATCTACTGGAAGAGAAAATAGGCAGATATCTTGAAGACATAGGGGTAGGCAGAGTATTCATGAACAAAAACCAATCTGCACAGGAAGTACTTCAAAGAATCAATGGGATCTCATCTTATTAAAATGTTTTTGCACAACAAAAGAAATCACCAACAGAGTGAAAAGAAAACCCACAGATTGGGAAAAATTTAGCCACCTGTTCCTGAGACAAAAGACTTCTATCTAGAACATATAAAGAATTGAAAAAAAAATCAGGCCCCCCAAATTTAAAGACCCAATCCAAAAATGGGCATCTGAGATGAATACGCACTTCTCAGATGAAGAGATACAAATGGCAAATAAATATATGAAAAAATGCTCAACATCATTGGTCAATCAAGAAATGCAAATTGAAACAACACGGAGATTCCATCCCACCCCAGAAAGAATGGTTATCATCAAGAAATCAACCAATAACAAATGCTGGCAGGGCTGTGGGGAAAAAGGAACACTTCTCCACTGTTGGTAGGAGTGTAGACTGGTACAACCACTGTGGAAATCAGTGTGGAGATTCCTCAAAAAGCTAGGATTAGAGGTCCTGTGTGACCCAGCTATTCCCCTTCTGGGTATTTTCCCAGAAGAATCAAAAACATCCTACCACAGCGATATATGTGCACCCATGTTTACAGCAGCACAATTTGTAATAGCTAAATCTTGGCAATAACCCAAATGCCCATCAACTGAGGGATGGATAAAAAAGATATGGTACTTTTATACAATGGAGTACTACTCAGCTATAAAGAAGGATAAACTCAAGGCTTTTATAGGTAAATGGATGCAACTAGAGACCATATTCATAAGTGAAATAAATCAGATTCACATGTGTAAACATCATATTGTCTCCTTAGTGTAAGAAACTGAAAGAGTAAATAAGATGCAAAATCTACAATAGATTCTGTGAAAGGGAAAGAAATTGCTCAAGCGGAAAGAACAACTGGGATGGGGGAAAGCAGAAAAGAAGGAAGGGAAAAGAAAAAAATATATATATATACACACAAGATAGCTAAGATAATTATACTACTAATTTTTTTTACTTCATTGAAAAGAACAGTTTGTGCTTATATTGTTTGATCAATTTTACATGCCTATATCTTATCTGAGCAACTACTTTGAAGATAACAGTATGCAATATATTAACAATTGTTAATTTCCTGTTACATTGTTATGAAATTTTGTATCATTTTTATTTTTTCCCTTTAAAATAAAAAAATATTATAATAACTGCTATATTTATCTGAGAAGGAACTCCTTACCTTAACTCTCTATCAATCATAGACAGGGAAAGTATTATAAATCTTGACTGGCACCTTACCTGCTCTTTTAAAAGTCTAACCTAGTGGGATGCCAAAAGAGGGTAATTTTTTAAATGACGAGTCGTAGAGCTAATCTTCATCTGACATGTGCTTCAAACTCTCACTTATGTTGAAAGAAGTGCTTATTAAGGACAGACTGGATTCCCTGCCCCTCATTCCTTCTCCCCCACCTCCAATAGAAACCTTCTACTCTACCAGCACTGCTCCTTTCAATTCCTGAATTTATAAATGTGAAAAAACCCTCAGAACATGATGTATTCTTGCAGAATGGTCTTTGAGACTAGAAGAGTGATTGACAACTGTAGAAATTACATCTGAGGTTTAGTCCTTCAGGAAAGGGGGATACAAATTGCCTGCAAATAATCCGCAAGTCCCTGATGAGCCAGAGAAGAAAATTTAAGAGGTTTCAGTCTTTCTTCAACAAACATGCTCACATATCTCCCCTGCTACAACACACGAACACCTAAAAGAAATTGTTCCTGTAAAAAAATGCTACTTTTGTTCCTTATCCTTCTCAAAGTTGGTGATGGTAACCATATAAATGCCAATTAATAGCCATTATCATGCACCAATAGTGTTGTGAGGGTGGTTCAGAACAGAAGAGGTATAAGAACTCTGACTCATAGCTTTATAATTTTAAGAAGAAATTAGGTTTTATGCTAAAAAAAACCATATCATGTTAACTTTATATGGTGCAAATTAAATAACCTGCAAAAATTTGCACTGTTGATCTTAATGACTATGTATCATTCAAAAAGAATTAAATACAGTAGAGAAATTGTAACAGTAATGATGGTTGATGCATAGAAGTCTAAGAGAAACAGATTATACACCTTTTCTAACTGAGAGTACAGAACAAGTGTGAGACCCTAGGCTTTGGAATTAGCCCTCTGCCTTTGCATATACCTGGTTTATAATTTTGTCTTTCTAAGGTACAGTGCTACTCAAAACGTGATCAGCAAACCAGCAGTGGTTGTCAAACTTTTTGTTGCTTATCTTTTTTTCTCCTCCTCCTCTTTCCCCCCTCCTCCTCCCCCTTCCTCACTTTCCCCTTCCTCTTCTTCTCTTTCTCTTTCTTTGGATTGAATGTGAGTTCAATAGCCTTCACATGCTAAGCAAGTGCTCTACCTCTGAGGTGTATCCACAGTCCCCTCCCCTGTCCCCAACTTTTAAAAAATTTTATTTTGAGGCAGGGTCTCATTGCATTGCCCAGGCTGGCTTCAAACTTGTGACCCTCCTGCCTCTACTGAGTAGCTGTGATTACAGATATGTGCCATCACCCCTGGCTCTGTTACAGGTCTTCATGTAGTTAAGTACAGAAATTGCAAATAAGCAGTTAGAACAACGCATCTTAATTTGATGGAATAATTGTATTCTATTGAATCTCAAATAAGACATTGCTGGCTTTTATTTTATGTCTTTGTCGTGTGTGTGAGAGAGTGTGTGTGTTACTCAGACTTATGATCTTCCTGCCTTAGCTTCCCAGAGTGCTGGAATTATAGGCATGTACCACCATTCCTAGCTGTCTTTGTCTTTTTAATTTCATTTTTGATTAATTAATTTTCTATCTTACTTTGCTAATTTCTCCATGACAAATTGAGGGAAAACTGGGCTCTTGGCACAGATGGTTTGGGAAACACTATTCTAGAATGTTGCATAATAACTGATGAAGTAGATAGAACTTTATATGCATTAGTTTTCTCACCTGGAAAATAGATTTAATAGCAACCTTAGATTTATAGGGCTAAATATAAGAATTTAGGGAAAGTTGATGAATGTGAAGCAGGCAGCATAGTTTCTGCCTTTGGAAAGTGGTCTGCTCAACATTAGTTTGTAGTATTATTGAATAAAAAAAGATTTGAGGTGCCATTCTGAATTACATGCACACAGGACACAGTTTCTGTCTGTGATGGCTCCTCAGTGAATGGTCCATCAACATGAAACCTTCCTCTGGAATCAGGCCACCTGGTCTCACACCAAGAGTTCATTTACCATTGACTTTCATGAAGGGACCCACATTTGACTTTTGGTCTTTCTTGACCTTTCAGTGCTATTACTCCAGCACCATAGCGTGGACCTCTTTCAGTATGTTTCCTTTGTTTTCCTAAAGTCATTAAATTTCTGCAGGCTTCAACAACTAAAGCATTATGGCTTTTATTATTACTAAAAGCTTTTATTATTTTTATGACCTGAAGCATAGTAAGTATATACTTAAACCTTGCTTTGAAAAGAGCTATCACTTAAAGTGCTGTCTTACAGCGCAAAGAAAAAAACATGCAATCTCTTCTAGTCAAAGTGGTAAAACAATTTTTTAATAGTATGTTTTGGCTAAATACCAAAATTAAAGATCCCTAACCCTTTTAACAGGCATCTTGGTGGCCAATGAAGGTAGGTGGCCATTCCCAAGAATAAATGCTTAATTGTTCAGAATTCAACCAAAAGGTTTTCAATTCATTTTTAATTACAGCATGGTGTAATAGAGAACGTGAAGCTTTATAATCAGAATAACTTGGGTTTAAATCATGGTTCTGCATTTAGTAGCTAGACTCTTCAGGTAAATCCTTCCTGTATTTGAGCCTCAGTTTTCTAATCTATTAACCAGGGCTATAAGATCTAGTACATAGGGTAATTATGAAGATTAAATGAGGTAAAGTATAATGAGATAATGTTTGCCTATAATAGGTGCCCAAATACTATTAACTCCCTTTTTCTTTATTCAGTTTGTACACCTCAGTAACTTCCTTAAAACGATCAATAACTTTAACAGAGACTCCTTAAATAGAATCAGACTTTACAATAGAATAAAAATAATCCTTCAGTATTTATGTTTTAGAACAGGCATTGGATTTGGCAGATTGTTTGAAAATGTGACTCTTTCCAAGGTCAGGCATCCTCAACTCTTTTCACTGTGCCTAGAACTTTTGCTTTAGTATGAACAATTTTCCTAGGCATGTGTGGTGGATTGACAACTGGCGGTCAACTTGAAACACTCAGCTGAACTGAATCAGCATGGTGCTGGGTGTGGAGGGCCCATCTAAGGATTGTTGCCAACAACATAAGAAGGAGAACTACAGAGAAAGAGTTGGTGCTGTTGGTCCTCCTGGAGGAGCTTGTCGTGCTGGCTTTCCTGATAAGAACTTGGCTGTTCTCATTGTCGGAGGAGCTCAGGACCTCATTGTTGCCGAGGATGGCTGTGGTACTTTCGGGGGGAGCTCTGGTCCTCACTTTGAGCATTGTTTCCTGGCTCTGGTGCAGAGCCCTCAGCCTGCTGACACAGATGCTTCAACCCACTGGCACAGACTTTCTAGTTTGCACCACCGACCTTTGGGCCTTCCCAGTGCAGATCCATAAAACAGACTTACATGAGACATTGTTGTGGGCTGTGGGCCTCCAGTTGGACTCGTGGGGGCATTGCCATGGGCTCTAGGTCTTCAGCTAAACTCATGCAGGACATTGCTGTAGAATCCAGACCCTCAGCTGGATTATTTGAGTCTTTGGTGTATGGACAGATTTCCTACACTCTTTCTGTATTTGACTCTTGGGTGACTATTATAAAATAATGCTATAAATTATGTGTCATATATTGTTTCCCTTGCAAACCCTGATTACAACAGCATGCGACTTGGCTCATTCTTATTTTTACTCCTTTGTGTGAGTAGCCTTCTTGAAATGACCTGATGCTCCCCTGCTGAACTCTACATTCCTTTAAAATTATTCAATATTCACATGGTCCAGGAATTGGCAGAAAGGAATCTGGTCACTCTGTCAGGGCTATAGTTTCTCCCAGGGAGCTGGACTAGTCCCCACTTTGGCATGTATTCTTGGTATGATTTCCTATACCTTTCACATATTTTCAGATTTTTTTTTCTCCCTTTCAGATGAGACTCTAACATTTTATTGCTTAAGGTGATATTGAGGACATTTAGGATCAGAGAGGCTGTCAGTAGCTCAAGATAACACATTTCATGGCTGATTTTACACAGGTAGCCTGTTCTTTCCGTTTTTAGTTTGGTGTTTGTATTTCACAACCCTTCTTCACTTAGCGGGGAGATGGTACTGTAGGCTGGCAGATTTGGAAATCTCTAGAAGTAACAGCAGATGAGAAGCTTAGGGTGTGATGAAAGATGGCAGTAGAATAGAGGAGAGTAAGGGAGGGGGAAAGGATGCCTCAGAAATCTACTAATCACAACTATTTCACATTATAAGAAAAAAGAAGCCAATTAAACAAAACATTTCTGTTCTGCTTCTATTTTGTGCTTAGTGAACAACACTACTGTTACTGCTAATGAAAATTGCAACATAACTATGCTTTTCTCCCAGCACTAATTCTAAACAATCTACTGGATTTGAGTCAAAATTGTAAACTGGCAACATGTTAAAAATAAAAATAGAAAAACAAACCTGGCATTTTCCTTAAGGGTTGTGAGGGTGAATACAGGACAAGAGCCAGAAAGCGGAGTTGCTATAAAAATAACTAGTGCAAACATCCTTGAACTGATGTTTTCTATAAAATCTGATGACCATGAATTGGAAAGAGTGAAGTTGAGAAAGGGGAAAGGAATGGGGGAATCAAGTGGTGTCTGCTTCTTGTCAGCTAGCTTTCATGTAAAAGTCATGGCAGGGTCAGCAACAAACTAGCCAGGTGGCAACTCCAGGCCATGCTGCCATAAATAAATAGTTATGTACTAATGTCACACAACCAGGGCTAGATGCAAAGCATATGGGAAGAAAACATTCTGATGTAAATATTCAGACGAAAATGATGGTTGCTGAATTTAGAAGCCACTGTTGCTCCTGGATTTTGAGAAAATAAAGTGATACATTTTTAAAACTCCCAACTAAAAGAGTCTTTGAAATGTAGAGTATTTCCTAAAAAAACAAAAAACAAAAAACCCTTAACCTTTGGCTTAGGAGAGTATGACTATTTCATGTAGTAATTAAGCATTACTGAGAGTTGGCAAGACCACAGACTCTGGAACCGAATTTCTGGAGTTTAATACTTAGCTTGGTACTTACTTGTTCTCACGACCTTTGGGAAGTTCCTTAACCTTTTCATGCCTTAGTTTATTCACTCTGTACAAAAGAGAGGAGGGGGATGATAATGGCAACAGAACCTGCATCACAGGAAGTTATGAGGATTAAGTCTTTACATGGAGAGCCTGTAAAACAATATCTAGTAAACACCCTGTCCATATTTATCAAGTGGCTTATTCTATATAGACTATTTGCTGGACACTATGATAAGTAATCCTTTACTTGCACTATTTTAATCTTAAAAACAGCTCCGTGGATTAAAATTTAATTTTATAGACACACTAATCAAAGCTTTCAAGGATTAAGGAATTTACCCAAGGAGGCATATCTAAACTACACTTCCAACCCAGGCTTTATTCCATATGAAAAAAATTAAACAACTTTACACGTTTTCTAAGATCTAACCATGTTTTCCTTCCTTTGCTTAAAATGTTAAGATTTGAAGAAAAGAAAAACAACACATGGTCTTCTATCAAATGGATTTTTAAAAAAAGGGATTAAAGGAGGGGCTTATTTTCCAATAAATTGCCTTAGGAGAGCTGAAATCCATTCACACACGTAGTAAACAAAAGATCGACTTAGTGACTCATTTCTCCAAACATTTTTTGGGCGTCTATATTTTTCTGAGAGCTAGGGTGGGAAAGACACGATGATTTCAGTTCTTGAGTATCCAACTGTCGGGAGTGAAAGTGGTATTCTTTACTTTGGTTGTCTGATGACGTAGGGTTTAAATTTAAGTCTGTTTTCCAATAAGGGTCGAATTGACTTCCACCAGGGCTGCCGAAGTGGTATAACTCCCCAACAGAAGCCGAAGTGTCTGTTCAGGGCGATCCCAGCCGGCCTTCTGCGCGGCTCGGGCTCCCAGAGTGAAGGCGCGCGTTTCTCTGCAGAGCCGACCTCTGCTTCCAGCTGCACTAGAACGCGCGCGCCTGGAAATATTCAAATCACGCGCTCAGGCAGAGGCTTTCCGGTGCTCAAGCTGAAGGTTGGCGGGTTACCACGTGAGCCCTGTCCCTAGTGTGTGCGCTAGGCCTTCCTGGCTCCTAACAACTGGAAGAGGGTGAACTCCATGGGCACCCCTGCCCGATCCCGGGTGGGCAAGGTCGGGGATAACTGGCAGCTGAGACACTGGCGCGGGAGACCCCTACCGCTGCCCGCCGCTACTTCCTGGTTGGTTTGCCCTTACCTGACATGGCATCTAAGTGCCTTCAGCCGGGCCCTCTGCGGCTGCTCAGTAAACACTGGTAGGGCAATCCGGTCTACAGCCCGCCCCCGCAGCCGAGGTGCTTGGTGAAGCTTGGGACCCTGAGTGTCTCCGCCCCGCCTGTGCAGCTAGGAGTGTGCTTCTGGGGTGATAGGGACAGGCTAAGGAAGACAAGGACCCAGACGTGCCTCTCTGCCCACCCCTCGTCTCCTGGCCCCAGGGCTGCTTCAGCCCCAGGGTGTTTTTTCCTTGTCCCTGTCACTGCCAGTCCCTGGCCCAATATGATACTGACCAAAGCCCAGTACGACGAGATAGCCCAGTGCCTAGTGTCTGTACCGCCCACCAGGCAGAGCCTGAGGAAGCTGAAGCAGAGGTTCCCCAGGTAAGTGTCCCTCTTGCTCTCCTCACAGCCCTTTGCCTGCAGCAGCTGTGCCTTGGCAGCCCAGTCAGCTCGTAGGAACCACGTGTCACGCACTAGAGTGGGGAGGAGCACGAGTTTGAAGGGTTAGCAGGTCAAGGATGGTAGAAGAGCTTTCTTCTTTCGCCTTCTTTCCACACACAACTTTCAATGGCTCAGTCCTTTGCAGCTTCTCAAGGCCTTGCAATTAATTTTAAGTCAACCCATGTTTATCGGAAAACTTACTATATGTTTGGGTATTGGTTGCCATAGGTGTCCAGTGGGTGACAGATACTAGCAATGGGTGATGGGTGGCAGGGTTTTGCTGATTGAAAACAGGAGTTGTAGATTCAAAAGGAGTAAATGGAGGCCCCTTTTCAGTTGGCCACTGGAAATAAACAAGGGAACACAGGCCTAAAGGGGCCACGAAGTGTTGACTACGGAGCATAGTGTAGACTGTGCAGTTAAGTGCCTCGAGGGTTCCTAGTCCAGGGAGAGAGACTAGATCGGAATATTTCTCCTCAGATGTCTACACATTCCAGGTGTATTTCATATTTCTCTCTTCCCCAATCTCCTTTTTTTTCAGTAATTTTAGAATTATCCATTTTTCTAAGGGAGGACTTTAGGAATTAAATAGATTCCTCACTTTAAAGATGCGAAGACTGAGACCCAAACATTACGTGCATATGCAGTTCAGGACAACTAAATTCTTGTATTTATGCTGTATTCAAAGTAGAGAATGTTTGCATACTTTTTTTTTTTCTAACTCAAAACTAAATTCAAACCTGTACATTTAGTTCCATGGCATTGAACCATGGTTATCCCTAATGGAGAGACATGATGTGCAACCCTTGACCAGCGACATCACCACAGAAGTTATTTTTTTATTTATTTTTTATTTTTTATTTATTTATTTATTTATTTTTTGTGGGTACCGGGGGGTCGACCTCAGGACCTCGCGCGCCAGCAGGCGCCCGTGCCTCTGAGAGATATCACCGGCCCCTTTTTCGTATGTGGGTTCCGGGAGTCGAACTCAGGCCCTCGCGCTTGCCGGGCAGGCGCTTAAGCCGCTGAGCCATCTCACCAGCCCAATATTTTTTTTTTTTTTTTTTTAAAGAAAGAAGTGTTTGGATACTAGATGTTAAAGTACACATTGAGGCTTAAGTGGAAGGTCTTTTAATTACCTCAGTTTTTTGGTGGACTAGTCTGTAAACTGCAGGGGTCTCTCTCCAATATTATCCAAGTTTAATTTAGGGTAATATTTATCTCTTTATAGTCTTTAAGATGTTATCAGACTTCCTAACAAGGAACAAAATTGACAAATTGGAATTTAATTTTCAGTCCTTCATTCGTGCTGGTTCTTTCATGAGCAGTAAAGTGGGTGAAAGTTGGACAGCCAAGGAAAACATTAGATTTTACTGTGCTATTTTAGAATAGAGCATACATTTTTGGTATTCTGCTTTCATTGTGTACATACATTATTACTTTGTAGTTTTGCATCCTTTTCTCTTCCACTCTCTCTTCTCCTTCTCTTATTTTTTTGGTCTTAACCTCCCCAGTAGTCTTATCCAGGCTTTAGAAGGGCTCCCTTCTTATGGGACGCCATATAGTCAGGCTTATTCTTTCATGCCCTTTTCTTTCCTATTCATGATAGGCTGAAATATTTTCCATTTCTTCCAAATAAAGTACCACACAGAAAATAATTCTCTCTCTACAGGAAACATTATTTAGAGCCCAAACTAATTTGCAGAAGAAGGAATAAAAAAGCTATTTAGTAGGTTGGGTCAGAATTTTATAAATAGTGCAATTTTGGAGTTGGTTTCACAGTTTTCATGATAACACTGTTTTACTTTATATGAATGTTGAGATAATTTCTGGTAGTTCAGAGAGGTTAAATGACATAAAAAATCCCGAAGATGTTTGCTGACCAAACAGTGTCTGAAATATGTTCCCCTCCCCCTTGGTTCAGAGTTCTATACTAGGCCGCCTTAATTAGTTTTAACAATAACAGTAGCATTTATTTTTTGGTGAGTGTCTTTTTTTTAAAAGTGCGTAACTATCCCTGTTCATTTTTGTTTTGTTTTATTTGGGGTTTTTGTTGTTATCGTTTTGAGACAGGGTCTTGCTATATAGTTCAGACTGGCCTGGAGCTCACTATGTAGCCCAGGCTGGTTTTGCACTTGCAGTGATCTTCCTGCTTTAGCCTCCCGAGTGCTGGAATTACGGGAGTGTACCTCCATGCCCAGCTAACCCTGTTCATTTTGTTTGTATATTTTACTCCCCCTTCCCAATATATTGTGAGCCTCCTCATCTTTAAAAAGTCTTTGCTGGGCATGGTGGAACATGCCTATAATCCCAGCACTCAGAAGGCTGAGGCAGGAGGATCACTGTGAGTTCGAGGCCCATGCAAAGTGAGTTTAAGGCCAGCCTGAACTGCGTAGCAAAACCCTGTAGCAAAAAAAAAAAAAAAAAAATTCTTAGGAGTTTGTTTCAGATAACCAGATATATCGCATTTTAGATATACTAACCAGTTCCTTATTGTTGCTTTCAAAGATTTTATCTAATATTTTATGTAATTTATCTTAGCATATGTGTAAAGTCAGGTCTGCTTATTTTCTTCCTGTAGATTGTGAGAAGTTGGGGATGACTGAATCATAAATTCTCAGCCTAGTTGTTCTCCAGATCCCCTTAAACTCTAAAAAAAAGTGAAGCCTCAAAAGAACTTTTGTTTATGTGGGTTATATCTGTAGATATTTGCCAAAATATGAACTAAAATGAGAAATTTTTAAAAATTTACTTGTTGGGCCGGTGAGATGGCTCAGCGGCATAAGCGCCTGCCCGGCAAGCACGAGGGCCCGAGTTCGACTCCCGGAACCCACATACGAAAAAGGGGCCGGTGATATCGCTCAGCGGCACGGGTGCCTGCTGGCGCGCGAGGTCCTGAGGTCAACCCCCCGGTACCCACAAAAAAAAAAAAAAAAAATTTACTTGTTAATTTATTTCCAAAACTAGTAAGCTTATTATTTCCTACCAGTTTTTATGAATAATAAGTGTAATTTCAAAAAAAAAAAAAAAAAGATAAGCAAATGGTATTGTCCTAAACTTTTGTGAATCTCTTCAGTGCCTTTACTTAAGAAATAAAACAGCTATTTCTGAATTCTACTTGTTGGGTGCCCCACCCCCACCTCTGCATTGAACCCAGGGCTTCATGCACTAAGCTACATCCCCAGCCCAATGTGTTGTTTTTGATTATGCAATGATAGCAGACCTTTTAGAACTTTCAGTGATACACACAGCCCACAGTGGCATGCATAACATAGGTTCACCAATACTGGATTATGGAATATCAAGAAAACCTGGCCTCAGATATGTAGTTGGAGAAGAGAACAGTAATTTAATATGCTTTTGAGATAGCTTGAATATTTTTGTTTTTACACAAACTCCAGCAAATTATATTTTCTTAAAGGTTAATTGCAAGGTGGAATCTAAAATTTTATCAAGAAACTTTTTTAACTGGGCGTGGTGGTACACTCCTGTAATCCCAGCACTTGGGAGGCTGAGGCAAGAGGATCTCTACTAGTTTGAGGCCAGCCTGAGTGACATAGTGAGTTTCAGGCCAGCCTGAACTACATAGTGAGGCCCTAAACTGTTCACACTTTTATAATCCACTGGCCTATTTTGAACTTTAAATGGATCTTTTACCCATGCATACATTTTTGTTTTTTGGGGTGTCTTTTGATTTGTTATTGGTGATTGAACTCAGGGCCTTCTCACTGACTTACATCCCCAACTCCTTTTTTATTTTATTTTTTATTTTGACACAGGATCTTACTAACCCACTGATTTGCCCAGGCTGGGTTTGAATTTGTGATCTTCCTGCCTCATCCTCCCAGAGTGCTGGGATCATAGGCATGTGCTACCACACCCAGACTATGCGATTTTTATTATCATGCATTGCTCATTTGTAACGTGGTTGTGAACTATACAAATCTTCCAAATATTGTCACCTTATCTTATACAATATAAAAAAGTCACATTTGTTAATAGCACTGCTGATCTTGTCAGAAGTCTGTATGATTTGAAGTTGTCAAACTTATGGTGATGGATATGAGCTTTCCGGTATTTGAATTTTCCCTTGAAAGCTCAAATTTTACTGTTGGCAACAAATGCTACCAGTTGTTTACCTTGAAGTGACAGGCTCTCATCATTTATTTGTGAGAAAATGTCTGCCAGTTATCCAAATCTGAATAATCATACTTCGTTCATTGTTTATTCAAGTAGGAACTGTGTTCCATGGAAAAAGTGGCTAGTTTAGCTCTCAGAAAATCAAGTAAGTGCTTTCCCCTGAGACAGCTATCATACTTTGATATGCAGTAAATGGTCCTTTGTATTTGCTTATTTTAATTAGTGAATATTTTTAAGTGAAAAGTCTTTTCATTTTTCTTTTTTTTCCTGCAAGTGTGTGATGATGGAGAATACAATAATTATAAATACAGTTATGGTATACTTATTGTACACATGTACAACATATATGTACAAATGTCAATACAAGAGGAAAGGTAAATGAAATCTTGCTCTTTTCATAAAAATTGTTCAATCTTATAGACCCCTGAGAGGGTCTCAGGGACTCCACCAGCCCATTGACCACACTTTGACATCCACTCACTACTTCAAATAAAGAGTATTTATGTTATGAAGGATTTTGATGTGTATTGACAAATTACTATCAAAAAGATTATACTGATCCTGTTACCAGCAGAGCATGGGAGTGTCTTGTCTCTGCAACTTCTGCCAGCATTGAGAGGAGTCTTTACTGATCTTTAATATGTTGAATCAGGAATGACATCTTTTAATTAGCATTTTAAAAGTTATAATTGCGTGTTTTTTCCAAATGTGTTTTGAACATTTAATTTTCTTCTTGAACACCTTGAATACCTGTCTTCTTCCTAATTTCTACTGTAGTGTTTACTGTTATTTATTGATCTGCTTGTGTTAAGGATGTAAATCCATTATGTGTCATATTTTTACAGATATTTTCCCAGTTGTTGCTTTTAAAAATTATTGTTTTTGACATGCCTCTTAAATTTATGCTTTAAAAATTTTTTTTGCCTTTATGTTTAGAAAGTCCTGTTCCATCCTAAAAGGAATTTTTGTTTTCAAAGTATCTTCTGAGGTTTTAGAACATTCTTATTCTTTTTAATGATTTTGACTGAAATTTATCTTAGTGTATGCTGAGAGGTGTAGAGATAGCTTTTTTTTCTCTCCAGCTTAATTTTCCTTTTATCCTGTGGCTTCTAAAGTAGCTTTACTTCTCTGTGGCTTTTTCCTTTTGACTAATATTTCTAAAAAACTATGTCTTTCTAAATCATTACATTAAACTTGGGCAATCTTTAAGTATTCTGGTCTCAGAATCCTTCACTTATAATGACTTCATGATCTCTAATGCCATACAACTCAGAAATTTACCCTCATTCAATTCTTTTCTGTTCTGCAGTTTAATAGTAATAGGCCCTAGAACACAAGACACACGTATTTAAGTTGCTATTGAAGACATACGTATTGATTTTCACTTTCTAGTTTTATTTCCTAGACCTGTTATTCAGGTAGAAGATCCCAGCCCAGTCAGCTATTACTTACAAGATTGTATTTTACATTATAATTTCCTTCCCAAACACTGCTTGTGTATTTGATAATACATATTTTTAGATAGTTTTAAATTTACAAAGAAGTACTAGAAATATTCTAGAGCATTTCTTTTTTTTTTTTTTCTTGGTATTGGGAATCGAACTCAGGACCTTGTGCTTGCCAGGTAGGTGCTTGTGCAGCTGAGCTATATCCCCGGCCTGCTAGAGCATTTCTATATGCCCTTCACTTGGCTTCTCATAACACTAACATCTTGAACTAGTATAGAACTTTTTTTGAATTTTGCTAGTCTTTCACTAATGTCCCCTTTCTGTTCTAGCATCACATCTTGGATTTAGTTCTGTTTTAAGTTTTCTTCAATCTGATGATTTCTTACTCTTTCTTGGTCTTTGATAATTTGGCCACCTTTGAAGAGCCCTGATCATTTGTAGAATACCCTTCTGTTTGTGTTTGTTTTCTCATGATAGATTCAGGGTAAACACTTTTGGCAGAAGTGGTGCCCTTCTTAGTGCATCATATCCATGGCATTGGTATCATATATTTTATTACAGCATTGGTGATGTTAACCTTATTCACTTGGTAGAGGTGTCTGCCGTGTTCCCTGCTGAAAAGTCACTTTTTGTTTTTTTCCACTTATTAAGTACCTTGTGAGGATCTGTATGCTTTGATCTATGCAAACATCTTGCTTTTCATGCTACTTTCTCCTACTGATCTTAGCTTCTGTCTGTGGTTCTTTCATTAAACAGCTGTTAGTGATATTTGCCTAATGGTGAATATTTCACCAGAATATTTGTTCAGCCGGTATCACCTACTTCTACCATTGTGTGGGAAACAGTTCACCCTACAATCAGCCCATGGTTTTCACTTGGTATTTGTTGAATGTTCCACCACTTAGAGCATCAGGTATGTGATAATTCACTGGGTGCTTGCTATGTTTGTGACACTATTTGGACTTTTTTTTTTTTTGGTGTTTTGAGACAGGATCTCGCAATGTAGTCCAGGCTGACCTTGAACTCACTAAGTAGCCCAGGCTGGTTCGAATTTGAGTCAGTCTTCCTGCCTCAAGCTCCGGAGTGCTGGGATTGTAAGGGTGTGGCACCACGCCCGGCTTGGTGTTTTTTAAGGAGACTGGATAATGTTGTAATTAACTTTCAATAGTTTATAATCTGAAGAAAGAGTTTAAGGAATTGTTAAACAGTTAGTGCATATGTGGTTAGTGAAGTAGAATTATTAGAGGAACAATACCTTTGTTGGAAATTCTTTTACTGGTAAACTCAGCTCTTTGGCCAAGTTCCCTCACTGTGCATAAGTTACTTAGTTACTATGCTAATGCTTTATAAATCGAACTCTTGATAGCGTAAATCTTTAAGCAAATAAATCTCTGTATTGCTGTATCGTTGCTCTTAAATATCCTGCTTGCTTTTCGAATGGTACCTTCCACATTTCCAAGTATGCTTTTTCTGTACTGTCCCTCAGCTCCTATTGTCTTCCTACTCTTGGATCATACCATAAGAAACCGTTCATTCACATGAGCAGCTTTAAATTCCTGTTCCTAGTAAAATCTCAAAAGTAGTAGTTAAAAACTTGTTCGTAAGCACAGTTTCCTTATGCTTACAGAAATATACTTTTTTTTTTTTTTTTTAAGATCTTCACCTGTCTCTCCCAGAAAACGGGTTAAGGTGACTTTATTATGTATTTGCCAGTAGTGAACTTTGGCAGTGGTTCTTGTTGGTAAATGCAGGGATCCAGTTCCAGGTAAGGGAAAAGCACAAAGTTTTACTTAGGTTTTTATTTATTTCAGATGTGTTGATTTAATTTGATGCTGCCATTGGCTACAGTTGTCCCATTCCCCCAACGTATGATGAATTTTAAATATTGACTTTTCCCAATGGGTCTTATATTCCAGTGTTCTTGCTTCCTGTAATAATTTGCTCTAGGAAATGACTTGGCTGTGCCTTTTTTTTTTTTTTTAATTGGTGACACAGTTGCTTCATCTGTAAAAGGAGGGATCAAGTCCTGAAGGAAACAGGATAATCTGGCTTCAGAATCTTACTCATTCTGTTTCTCTCATTGTTCGGATCCTTAAGGCTGTGGTGAGGATTAAGTGAAACAAGCCACATAAAACTTGTGGCATAGAGAAGAGCCCTTGGAAAGTATTTAAAGATTGGTAAATATGATTATTGTTAGAATTTAGTAGCTTGTCTACAGAAGGAATGTCTGAATAATAATGTTTTGAAACATATAAAACATAATTTTACTTTCAAACAAAAAGCAGAAAATAAAAATGTTTACGTGGACCCACTGATTGGATAGCTTTGAACCTGTATGATTTGATCATTGGATGAATGTGGCCTAGATATCAGAAATTTGCCTTAAAATTTCTTTATTTTACATTTGATGTAAAATGGCATTAAGAAAGCTTTTAGACTTAGATTCACTAATTTTTGAGAATTGTGATGGAACTTTGCAGTGTATCATGAATTCTGTTGGGGTTGGTTTACTTAATAGAAGTAGAATTCCTATTGGCCTTGTTTCTTTCAATTGAATTGAGAATTAGTTCTCAATTAGTTTTCAGTTTGTGGTCAGTTTTCTATACTTTTCATAAGGTTGTGGTAGGTCTGGATTCCAGAATAATGAGTGAGAATAGTCCATAAAGAAAGAAAAAGTATTTTATTGGACTGGAAATTCTATTGGTGGCTTTGCCAAAGAAATAGAAATTAATTTACTTGAACTTCAAAAACAGTGTTAGGGCCGGTGAGATGGCTCAGCGGCTTAAGCGCCTGCCCGACAAGCGCGAGGGCCCGAGTTCGACTCCCGGAACCCACATACGAAAAAGGCGCCGGTGATATCGCTCAGCGGCACGGGTGCCTGCTGGCGTGCAAGGTCCTGAGGTCGACCCCTCGGTACCCACAAAAACAAAACAAAACAAAACCAAAAACAGTGTTAATCCATGTACCCAGCAAACATACCTAGGGGTATTTCTGTATTGACTACTAGGTATTTCTGTATTGACTACTAGGTTGGGGTGTCTAAGAAAAGAATATGTTTATTTTTTTCATAATCTTTTAAAATATGATATTTTTCATTCTGTAAGGTTTTTTTTATTTATTTATTTTTTGTGGGTACCGGGGGTCGACCTCAGGACCTCGCGTGCCAGCGGGCGCCTGTGCCCCTGAGCGATATCGCCAGCCCTTTTATCGTATGTGGGTTCCGGGAGTCGAACTCGGGCCCTCGCGCTTGCCAGGCAGGCACTTATGCCGCTGAGCCATCCCACCGGCCCCCTGTAAGATTTTAGATTTTTATTTTGTTGCTGCATTGTGGCCTAGCTTTAAAGATTCACAAAAGGTTTTTTGTTAATGTGTAGCACTATCATTTTGTAGAAGAAGTGCCTAGCTTTTATCAGATATTTGTGCTTCTTCGCATTTGTGTTAACTATAAAAGAGATAACCATGAATTCTTGTAAAGGAGTATTTTTGAAGGAAACCTCAGATAATGGTACTCTGAGAAGAATCTATATACTAACTATATTCTTTATTAGTTTGAGGGGAAATTTTTATGTTATTAAAATTTCATCTTAAAACCTATATTCAGGCACCATACTTCAGTTTTCCAAGTAATAACTCATACCAGAATGGTTGCTTGTACAATATAGGATTACTTATTTCCTTAGGAAAAAAAAAAAGACTCAATAAAAGTATATGGTAATGTTTTGTTATTTAGCTTTCAACAAATGTGGACTGAATTTACCATTATGTTATTATGTTTTTATAATGCATTTTGTGCAGTTTTGCCATTTATATTCTATTTTAGAAAATAAGAGGTGTGGCAGACCCTTAGTATTACTTACGATTGTTGAAAATCCCCATGTTCTTAGCCAGCACTGCATACATGTCAAAGGTCTATTAACCTGTGGGATGCAAGTCTTTGGTTATGATTACTTATCAGTTAATTGACTTACTACTTCCTCAAATCATCCTTGCACTGTGAAAGATTCATATTTACATTCAGCAAGTTTACGCATCACTGTTCATCATGGATATTTGTGAACATTCTTAAGCAGTCAGAATTGGACTTGCTCAATCTAGAAATGCTTTAGGATGAATCAGAAATGCAAGATGAACAGTCTTCATGGTTTGACATTTATGCCTGTGGCACAACTTAGCCTCCTATGACCCTGCAACTTACGACATTGTCTAAGACCCATAGGGGGTGGCCTCATTTGTAGATGGGATCTGAGAGGTGAAGCACCATTTAATTGCATCTTCCTGTAACACATGAAATGAGACCAGCAATTTAATTTTTTTAATTTTTTGTTTCTGTCTACAGTTATCCCAGGCTTAAGGTATATTACACTGCTGTTTGTTTTTGCTGATAATATTGGTAGGGAAAGCTAATAAAATTTGAAATTAACTTGCACTTCAAGCCCCATTTAGCTAAGATGGTAAATGGACTGGGGATATGTGACCAACTCCTCGTCGTATACCATTAAAAATCCCACGTACTCTTGCAGCCTGCATGTAACAGCCTATATGTAACAGCTTACGAACATCACTTCTTAACAGATGAAGTTAAAGTTATCTACATTCATATTTTTTGAGGCCAACTAATATGTATAATTTTATAAATTTATAATCTCAAATTTACAATGTTTTGAATCTTTATTTGCACTTTGGTGGGCACATTTGGTACTCTCCACATGGAGATTACAAATGCTTTTCCAGAAGGAAATGCACACATATCTTATTTCAAATTTAGTGACTTATAATACAACAAAATAGTGTTGTGTCGAGATAGCAGTTAGAGATCATCTGGTCAAACCTTTTAACATAACTGCAGAAAGCCAGGGTGGAGTGCTACCCCTTGATTTGACCAAAGTTCCACATTTGGAGGCAACACTCCACGCATGCTCTTCAGCTAGAGACCCTGACTCCCATACCACTAGAGGCTGGGCAGGGATCATTGACAAGTGTCCTGGCTGGAGCTGTGGCACAGTGAAGGCACAGTTAGTTGTGCGCACTAGTAGGGCAGCTACTGATACGTGCCAGTCGTCCACTGCCAGGCAGGACTGTGGGCCCCAGTCTTGCCAGGTCTTCTGCTCCTTAGAAAGCAGCTCAAGATCTGTTTTTTTTTTTTTTTTTTTTTTTTTTTTTAATTTTTTGAAGAATAAAATAAAATATCTTGAGTTTTAAATGTTGTCAATTTGTTTGAATTTTTAAAACACTGTGTGGGCCAACATTTTCTTGGCCAAACAGAACAAGTCTGTGGGCTGAGTTTGGCCTACAGCCAGCTGGTGCTGGAGCTGTCTGTCTCCAGCTTGTGAGAGCTGATTGTTGAGCATCTTGTCCAGGCTCTACAAACTGCAACCTCACCTGGATGGCTAAAACTCTTCCACAGTGAGGATGTTTACACCACAGAAATTGGCAAAAAAGCTGGGCTCAACCTTTTTTCCCATCTAAGGGCAGTGAAGCCTGAAATACCCCTGCACACTCACCAGTTTGAGATTTGTGCACTATACCTTGTGGCCCCATGGCATGTTTGGCCAAAGCTTCTTTACCCAATTTGTTCTGATTTTTATGTTTTTTTTTTGTTTTTTGTTTTTTTTTTCCCCTGAAAAAGGTTCAAAGTACTTCCATTTGTGTCTCACCTATTATAATATTTTTGTGAGTGTTGGACTTTCTCTTTGTTGTTCTCCAAGTTTGTGTGGGAGCTGGAATTGCGGTCTTGCATCTGTCAGTACCTAGTATATTGTAGGTGTGATTATATATTTCATAGTGGACATTTGAGTGAACTGAAGAAAATGCTATTTGTTTTATTAAGAAAAAGCTTTACATATGTATTTCATTTGGGAAATTTAATCCCTTCAAAATAAGTTAATTAGCTAAATATAGGGACATTACAGTGCTTGTTTTCTGTAGGAATTTGGAAAATGCTCCAGTGGTATACCTGAAGATTTATCATGTTAGAAATAATTTCCAGAGAAACTTCAAGCCTGGGTGTCACATTTTCATTTGCCAGTTATTTCAACATAAAAAGTAAACATCTCTGAAATTATAATGAAAAATGAGAAATACTTAATTGATTACAATTTAATTTAGTATAATTTTCTAAAAATTCAATTATTGTGCATTTGGGTATATTTCTTTTCTATATCTCAAGTATCAGTAATTAAAGAATATAACAGCATACAACTAAAACAGAATTGGCCAACATTCACAATACTAGTTAAGACTACGTATATTTTCAGGTGACAAATGGAATTCTGTGAGGGGGCAGGCCCATAAAAGTGAGCCAGCCAGGTGGTATTGAGGTTGGCAGAGATATCATATTGCCCGTGCTAGACCTTGGTTGGTTTATTTAGCTTTCCTTTCTTATGGTTAATTATTTTACAAATTGCCATAAAGCAAAAATCCTATTATGAACTCTAGGAGGCTATACACAGATTTTTATTTTAAGGGCGGTTTTATACATTAAAGAATTTGGTTTCTGGAAATAGGTATATAAATTCTGGATTCATGACTTGCTTTCTGGGTAACCTTGGGTAGATTTTTTTTCCCCTCTTGTTGTCTCAGTGTCCTTTTTTATTAAGTGAAGTTGTTATGAATTTGAAATAAGACCGTACATACAAGATTGTTAACACAATTCCTGATACTTTGCAGGTTGCTGCTGCTCTTGTTACCATTACTTATATAGGTATGGTCCTTGTAATATATTTATGGTTATAATAATCAGATGCAGAATATTAGAACCAAAGAAATTTTGCCTAAAATCAGACCTTTTATTACCTAGGTTTTGAAAGTGTCTTTCTTTTATCCCCAGTGTTTTAGGACACCTTTTAGTAAATTGTGGAAAAGTCCTTTGATGCAGGCAACCAAAATATAATATTCATTTGATGACAACTGGTTTAGTTTTAATTTTCTCCCCATAATAGAAAATAGTAATGTTACATGATCACTACCTAGTAGTAAGAAGGATTGTTAAAACTTGAGAATTTTAAAGTATTTTCTTGTCTAGTTGTTTTTCCCAAATGTGTCCACTCATGTTCAGGAAGCCTTTTTTATTTTCTTGCCTCAACTTGATAGGAGGGTGAGTATGCATTTATTAGTGGTATTTGGACAAATACCAGTTTTGGAGTCAGGGTTCTGCTTATAAGGAAGTAACTTGAATCCAGTAAATATATGAGTTCAGGTTGGAGACTTCAGGACATGGAGATTTTATAGGATGACCCAGATCATCACATAAGGTGAACATTGATTTCAGTGTTTAATATAGGTGTTTATCAAATTTGAAGAATGAGTTTTTTAAGTGATTCCCAAATCATTCGACCTACTAATAACAATCATGGGAAGACCTGTAGTTAACACAAAGAAGTTGCATACACTTTCTCTTTAGAATGGATTTATTATTCCTATGGCTTTGGATTTTATTAATTACAATGTATTCTAGAATGTTGCCTTTAAAGAATTCCTTTATTTTATTTCTACAGTGCTGCTGATCACATAATTGGAGTGATAATTAATTGGGCAAGACAGTCATTCCTTTCCTTCCTTTTCTGCTTTCTTCGTGAGAGGGCATATTTGCCTTAGGATTCTAGGTCACAGAGTGGCTTTCAGGGTGAGGTCTACTTCACTTAAACTTCTTAGGCCAGATTTGAATAAAAGCATTAAAAAAGCTTGGCTATCTTTATATTTTTTGAAAATAATGCTTAAAAATTTGAATGACACACTGATGACAATGTTGCCTGTAGCCAAAGACCATGTAAATAAAAATCACACTAATTATATAGTAACATAATAATATATAATAATAATTATTATTATTATACTATAGATTATACTATAGATTGTAATTATGCTATAGATTATACTACAGATTGTATTTTTAGGGACAGTTTTTTGCCATCCAACTCTCTGAAGTGTTCAAAGACTGTGTTAGTTTTATTTCATCTGTTAGAGGTATGTAGGGAGTCTTGATTTGGTACATTATCATGAGAAATATTTTATTCATGTGGTAGCTTTTTGGACAATTGTATTCCTCACTGTATTACAATGGCCCAATAAATTGCTGAATATACTGTCTGCTGAATATGACTTTACCATGAAAAATTTGGTGCATAAAGAAGGAAAGGTTGGAATATATCAACCTTTTCTGACAAGGGACTTGGAATTTTGACCTAATACAGGTGACCTTTGTGCGCAATAAAAAGGAGCTTAATCTTGAGGTTAAGGTTGAGGTGAATGGCAGGGTAATGTGGTGGAGCTTATGCTGACTCTGGGTACTTCAGAGCCTACCTGGTTATTGGATAAATGGGAGCCTGATACTTTTTTAAAACTATTTTTAAAAAGATTATTTTTCATAGCATTTTGGGAAGCTTACTTATAGCAAGTTCTTTGGCCCTTTAATGCCACCCCATTTCCTCAGCTCTCTGTTTATTTGGGGTAAGTTCATCTGTTTTTATAAAGTTTACTGTTTCTGAGTCGAAGGTTTGAGTGTGCTATTATTATCTGTTCCATAGATAAGCTATAGCTAAAAATAAAAATGTTCTGTAGCTCATGGAAAAGACAACTGACATATATAAGATTGGAAATGAAAATATATGTTCTTTCAAGAGGTTTTTTTTTCTTTGACGAGTTGAACTTTTGTCATCTAACTTGGGAACTGTCAAAAGAATTTTTAAGTGGTTTATGCCTTTATATAGACTATAATTAAGAGACCTCATGAATTATTGTCTTAAAAAGCTCACATGATTTAGGGATTGGTCAGTCCCTTGGAATTTCTTTTAAAGTGCATTGGCTAATCCACTTATGTTATATAGCATGATATGATGATAAAATATTTTTAAGGTTTTGCCTGCTGTACCTAGAAGGAAAATTATTTTAAAACATAAATTTTACTATTAAATACTTTATCATCAAATACCTTGGCGGTTTTGTCATAAATGAAATTACACCCTAGCAAACAGGGAAAACCTACAGTGTTGCATTATCTGCCCAAATAATTGATTGAAACAACATATAGTTGAGGAGAGCGTCAGAGACTGTAATAGAAAGAACTTCTACTTTTTTAATCGAGCCTGCAAAATATATTCCCTGGGACTGATCAGCTCTGAAGCGCTGAGGTTTGATGATTGGAATGGCAGGAAACCATGCTTTCAGGACATAACGAATTGACGAGGCCATCCATCATTTGTTAGCCTACGCTGAAACGTGGGCTATGTGTGCAGAGGCCTGTGATTTAGTAAATACTTGGGAGATGAATAGAGCTTACACACAGGGGAAGATATTGCTGTCCTTCAGCAGCCTGAGACCCAGGCGCCTGCTGGGAAGGCCATCTGACGGCACATCATCAGTAACTGGCCTGTCACAGTCAGCGGTGCCCACCGACCATCGCCAGTATATTAAATGCATTTTTAATATCTGCTTCAGTAGATTTAATGAAGAAAATTTAGTTTCCATACTCCAAGCACTGCTTCCTCAAGTGTTCAAAAGCATGGACTCTTGCCTGCACATAAAAGGGGGAAGACCATGCTGGCAGTTAGGAGAGTTGATTGAAAAGGAAATTCGGACAAAATAGAGTGCTCACAAAAAAAATGCTTTCAGCAGAGTCGGCATCTTCCTAGTGTAAATAGGCTCAATTGTTTAAAAAGACATTTTGAATTAATTTCTTAGCCCCTAATTTTCCTCTATCACAAGCTCTTTCCCGAGGAGGATTCAGCCTGTTGGTAAAGGGATGTAAACTTGCTGCTCTGAAAGGAACTATTAAGGAGGTGATATTATGGTTCAGAATAATTTGCCAAATTTATGCAAAAAGACTCAATTTTAAATTATTTTGTGTTTTGAGATGCTACTGTTTATTCCTGTTTTTTGCACAAAGCTATGAGTAGGGTCTTAGTTTGTCACTTCCAAGTTTAAATATTAAACATTACTTGTCAACTTATTAATTAAATTACTAAGTTTTGCCTGATATCTTGCAGAACAATTCAAAATGAATAGGAGAAAAATTAGTTGCCAACTTGCTTTAAAAAGGTTCTTATATTTAGATTATTACGTTTCTTTAAAAATTATAATTTTACAATGTTCTATTTTTCTCATTAGGCAAAGTATGTAGAGTCATATTAATGAGTTTTAATTGCTGACATTATTTACTACAAAACAGCAATACAACCAATTAGATATTGTTGCAAGCATGCATCTTAAAGATTTCACCTCTTTAAAAAAAAAATCCAGAATTTGCTCTCACGTTCACAGAAGCAGCAGCTACGGAATAGGACCTATAAATCTGATTCCTGCCTGTGTCAAAACAGTAATGTATTAAATGCATATTATTATAAAAATTTAAGACATGTCTTAAACACACTTACATTTTTATAACACATGGCAATATTAAATAATACATTTCCTTGTTAGCATCTGTTTGCCGTCATTGTTGGCAAGACCTATGATTTAATGCTTAAATTAATGACCAAGACCATTTTGGACCTGATATATGCCCCTAAGCTTATTACATCACTAAATAAAATAGAATGTACGCTCTGTGACAGAGTTATTTTTATAATTGTTTATCCCTTTAAGTGCCCTATTCAGTGATTCACTGAAAGGTTCATAATGGTTGGCTTGTAACCAGAAAATAATCTTAGAAAGGTAGAATGTATTTCTTGTCTAGAAATAAAATTCCAGAATGATGGTGACGATGGGGGGTCTCAGCAAGAATTTGCAACACTCAAACTCGTTCTTTTCTTCAGTACTGTCGAAGAACTCTCATTGAATTTTTTGATACATAGGTTCCCTATCATATCCTAACTCCTAAGGCTGTCTTCCAATGCCAGCGCTCACTTTCATATGAAGCTTCAAGGTGGGCCAACTACTTTGTTCTGATCTAAAACCACAAGGGTTAAAGTGTTCTTTACTTAGGATTTTGCAGATGCATCATCACTATATGTGAAAATAAGCAACGTTATTTCCCTATTTTTAGTTCTTTTCTTTTGAGAGATTGGAACTTTAGTTTTTTCTGTATTGAACTCTGTTGGACTTCGTAGTCTTATCTTTGCTTTCTGAAGGTGCAGTATGATAGACCTTTCAGTATTTTTACAATAACCTGTTATTCATCTAAAGTCACTCTGCTGCCTGGCTTGCAATACTATATTATATGGCTTTGTGGTTTTCTTGCTCCATGTGAAGTTCTCATTGACTATCAGCTCTCCCGTCATGCGATGGTAAAGTCAAGTTTTTGAGATGCTTAAGCTTTGCTTCTGGACTGCTGCGTCTGCACCTTGAAACATATGGAGCTTCTTTGAGAATCTGAAAATATTACTGTGGGAAGATTATTTTGTTGCTACTTTGGGACAGTTTTTTTTTTTTTTTTTTTTTTTTTGTGGGTACTGGGGGTCGAACTCAGGACCTCGCACATCAGCAGGCGCCCGTGTCGCTGAGTGATATCACCAGCCCTTTTTTTGTATGTGGGTACTGGGAGTCGAACTCAGGACCTCGCGCTTGCCAGGCAGGCACTTATGCTGCTGAGCTATCTCACCGGCCCCTGGGACAGTTCTTATTTACTTTATCACTCATAAATGGAAACAAAACTTAATTTCTAAGAAAGATATTTCCTTTTCTTCATTTCACTTTTACTTCATTTTAGAGAAAATAGTCTATTGGGAATTAAAAGGTTTTTTTTTTTTTTTTTTTTTTCCTTAGTATTCTTTCCTAAGGTAGTTGATCTGATTAACTTTTTAAGAGTTTTCTCAAAAGTGGTCAGGCCAACAAACAGTCATGTTTTTCTTGAATAGCTTTACTGAATTTTTCTGTTTAGGGCTCTCAAATTCTATTTCTGATCTTTTAACCACCCTTTTCAATTTATTTGTTTTGTCTGGGAGACTTATACCAAGATAAAACTTTGTAGGGAAATTGATGGTAAAGAGTCTGAAATGCCATGTCTGACTTCTTTCCTTCTTCTGTCCATCCATTTCCCTCCCTCCTCTTCCCAGCCCCTCCTCTTCTGCCTCCCTTTTCCCCATCTGTTTCTCCCACTACCCTTTTTTTTGTTTCTTGAATATTGGATTAGATCCACCAAGAATTTTTATTTTTGCTTTGACCATTATAGTTACTTTTACCTGTTCATTTGGAATATATATATAACACTCTTTTGCTTTCTGTTAGAGGGACTGAGGCTTCTTTTGGCATAAGAGCTGTGTATTTTGCTGTGATTTTTATCTTCTTGTTCCTTCTGTGTCGAGCACAATATTGTGTACCTTCGTGCCTTCAGTGAATTCTTGCTAACCTTCAGATATGGGCCAGTGCTTATTTTTATGATTTCTTTTGAGGAGAAGATGACTTAGAAGTGTGTTTGTTCATTTTGGCCAGTACTGTTCTATGTAGTTCCATACAAAGGACTTCCTGTTCTTTCCTAAGATTGTTTTTTAAGCTCTCACTAAAGTCCTATTTAAAAATATTAAAATATTCAGTAGGCAGCTAAGTGCTTAGCTTAGTGCTCTCCTTAACACCAAATGAAAGTAAAATAGAATGTAGACATGGAACCATTTGTTATATTTTAGTATACAAAGCAATGGCTGTGTAAACTTAACCTTGTAATTTTGTGAGTTCCACTTTATCATGTAGCTGTAAAGGTAATCAAAATAAATCACAGGGGGTGAATAAATATTTTCTAGTGCGTTCTCTGTGCTTTCAAAAGTGATGCTTGATCCATGAAATTTTAGTAAGTGCATTAAATAAAACAATATGATGTGCACTATGTCAGATCTGATAAATTATTCCGGTACAGGACATTTATACAACATATGTTGAGCTGCTACGTGAACAGCTTAATGAATATAAAGTATGTTAATCTGTCCTGCCATTTTTATATTTTGTTTTAAAGTTGCAAAATTTGTATTATAGATATTTATATGTTTGGGGATGGAGGATGGAGATAAGACAGCATCAGAGAGGTATAGGTCATCTCCATAATGTCCTGACAGTGATCGGGGCTCCTCAGCTGTGCAGTGTACATAACACAGATGTTGGGGAGTCATCTGTCAGCCATGCCTCTCCTATGGAGTTAAAGTTCTAGAGGGAAAAGAATTTGACACAGTGCTGTCACTGTTACATTTTCACAATAGGAGAGCATGCAAATATTGAACCTCCTGCTTAGCAGTAGTGCCCTGTCTAATGTCTGTGCTGGTTAGAATAAAAAATCATGGGTGCATCTTGGGCTCAGAGATCTGACAAAGGTCATGCTATGTTGGGCATTTGAATTGGAAATTGTCTGGACGTAGATTTTATAAAGCTCCTACTGTTGTGTGTGGGGAGAATTTCTGCAGGGTTTTGTCCCTGGAGAGGCCTCTTAGGCCCTTTTCTGTCCTATGAATGAATTTAGATGTGAGGGTTACTCCTGCCTTAAAACTGTTAAGTTCATTTTGCATACATCCCTAGAGAGAAAAACTGGCAGATGCTTTTATCTTGGAAGTGTTTAAAAGAAAACTGCAGAGCAGGAACAAGAGAGAAAAGGGGCCCTGTGTGGAGTCCCAGAACATTTTGGAAATGGCCAATATGCAGTTTTCATCAGTATGAAGGCGGGGTGCAATATGGTGCCTGTAGCTCACAAGGGAATATGAATGTTGATTAAGCATACTCCCAGGCTTTGAAATTCTGAAAGCAGTGTCAGAATAATGGATGTTGAGCAAATGTCAAGCATTTGTTAATTTCTCTGTTATTTGGAGTTTATCTACCATGATCAATCAAATAAACTAGTGCTTCTCTCTTGTGGCATGTGTCATTGATATGGTGATTAGATGGCTAGAGAGACCTTCTGCTTTTTTCCCAGGTAACAGATTATAAACAAGTAGACAGACTTTTTCAGTTAAAAATTTGTTTATGGTTTGGTTTAGTAGAAACTTGTATTTTAACTAAGTGCTTTGGTGACAGTATAAAAATCCAGTCACATGCCAAAGATATTAACTGTAGTGCCATACACAACAGCAGAGCTAATCCTGGGGTCTATGGTTTCTGTATAAATCTACTTTTCAGAAGTTTATAAAACTTTGATGTAAAACTAGGGGAAAGGAATTTGTTCTAAATGAATTCCATCTACTAACATTTGTAGTTAAAGTTTTCAATCATTTATATTTTTATCTTTTTATACAATTTTAGTGGTTCTAATTTAGTTACTGACTTTTGTTCTTGTGAGGTAGTAAGTAGATTTGCTTCATATAATTCAAAGTAATTCCTTTCATTATTTTTAGGAAGCAAACCTACACTTTTTTTTTTTTTTTTTTTTTTTATTTTAAAGAGAAGAAAAAACAAAACAAATCAAAAGAAGAACAAATTTTCAAACAAACATAATAGGAGGGTAACAATGGTTAATACATTACGTATTACTATCTTTAAGTTAGTTATTCAGGACACCAGACATTAGCATTCAATTGTCCAAACATTATTGGCACAAACCTTACTCTTCAATGAACTAAGTAAAAATGGTAGTGTATCGAGAGAAACCTACACTTTTGATGAAGGATCAAAAGGTCTTTTTAGCATTTACTTAACTGTACGTCATTGTGGAGTGGTAACATTTGGAGGTAGGAGGGGTAGTTTTCCTTGAGAATACAAATGACTTCAGCAACTGAGATTTCATTGGGATCGAAAATGTGCACCATATAGGAGTGTCCTAGACTTGAGGGCAAGCTAATTTAACACTCAAAGAGAAGGGTTTTTCTGTAACTTCTGGCTAGAATCAAGATAGACGATAGACTTGTGATCAGAAGTTTGGCCTTTTTTTCTTCCCCACGTTCTTTTCATAATCTTAGGCATGCAAAGTCCATGATTAGGTGGAGACTATTGTATCACTTAACCAACCCTGGTCATTTCAAGTGGGTACCTCTGTGATCTTTGGTATGAATATTTCTGTAAAACTGAACTCTCTAAAATGATTTGCTCCCTATTACTAAAACTCAGTAAACATTTCCGTCAAGAGATTCATAATTGAGCATCCACAGGACATTGTACTCATTGTTTCTGGTGGGCTCTTCTCTGATTTTCTCAGTCTGCCATAATATCTCAAATGTTATGACTTCCCAGGCAGAAGGCTCTTAGCTTCCTCTTCAGGTTAAGATGTTTAATTTTAACTGTCTGTGTTAGGCCTTTGGTTTTAGCCCTCTCTTGGACTAGGATTCCTAACCTTTTGGGTAAAATCCCTGCGTCCTGTTTAGTAGAACACTAAGAGATCCATTACTGTACTCCCTCCAGCATCATAAAAACAGACAGCTCACAGACTGGGTGAGCTCATCATGAACACGACCTGACCATGGCATCAGAGTCGTTAACTTGCATCGTACACCAGAATACCCAGGCTCTTAGGATATGCAGCACTCAGTTGTTTTCTACTCATAGTGATAAAACTATTGTTTCTAGCTTAGATTAGAAAGACATAGCTGGGTGTTGTAGCACATGCCTATAAACCCTGTGCTCTGGGAGGCTGAGACAGGAGAATTGCAAGCCCAGCCTGGGCAATTTAGCAACTTATTGAGACCCCATCTCAAAATAATAAAAATAAAAATAAAATTAAGGACTGGGGATGTAACTCAGTGTGAAGGCCCTGAGATCAGTCCTCAGTACTGAGGAAACAAAACAAAACAAAACAAAAAGATACGAGTGATCTTGTTACAGTGTTGAAAATTATTATGTAATAATAAGGATTATGAATTTCAATTACTGTTAATTCTGAAGCATAAGTACACAGAGTGAATGCTTTCCAGCACTGCACTGGAAAGGCTGATTGTCTTGTTAGGGGGTGTGCTTTAGCGCAGACAGACTATTAGTCGTGCATATCTTGTCTTCCATTTAATTCTTCTAATGTCCTCCGATAACTGAACCTTTCTTTTCTCCCACATGTATTGCAACTATAAATAATGACTACATTTTTTATTTTTTTATTTTTTATTTTTTTGTGGGTACCGGGGGTCGACCTCAGGACCTCACGCGCCAGCAGGCGCCTGTGCCACTGAGCGATATCACCGGCCCTTTTTTCATATGTGGGTACTGGGAGTCGAACTCGGGCCCTCGCGCTTGCAAGGCAGGTGCTTATGCTGCTGAGCCATCTCACCGGCCCTACTTTTTTTAAAAAGTACTACATGAATATTATTTCCTACTGGACACACATTCTAATGATAGCCAAAACACTTCTGAGTCTTCTCTTATGAGTGTTCTTAGAGCATTTTTCAGGAGTGCCAACCCTTGGAACTTTGAGAATGGCATTTAGAGATAGACAGACATCATGAAGTTTGACAAGGGGGATGATAAAATCGAGAGACATAATTGTGCTGTGTATCACAGTTCAATAACAATAACAATTCTTTATTATGTATGTCTGTGTTTCTACAGTTGGTAGCCATCCTGTGTTTTGGCAAGATAAGAAATGTGACCATGAAGTCGGCTTTCTTTTGTAACTTGTAAAGTCATGATTAAGCGATTCCTAAAGATGAGTTCTGTTTTGAGCACAAAAGACAACATAAACCCCACCCCTTCTCCAGGATGATTAGTTTGGCTCAAAATAGTGAGTGAATTATTTCTCATGCGTTAGCTGAGAAAGTTCACCTAGTTACTTTATACTTGTACTTAGTAAACATAGACTCCTTAACTGTTAACCATTATTTTGTGCCCTCCTGTTCTCTGTATTCTTCAAACTAGATTAACTACTAACATGCTAAAGACACATTTATTTCTTCTTAATCTGTTTCCATTACCTACTTCTCTGATGGTTGCTAATAACGGAGACTTTTTAGGGGAGGAAGAAAAATGAAGGTTTAGATAACCTGAGATTTTCAATTAAATTTTTTAAAAAACTTATTTGCTTAGGAAGACAATAGTAATTCTGAAATTTTATCCTGTAGTTGAAGAAGAATCTTCATAAAACTGTTTTTTTATTGTGGTACAAGGGGGGTGGAAGTATTTGTGCAGTCCTCTTAGAGTTTGAAAGAGGATGAAATTAATCCATTATTCATTTTTATTTTCCCCCTTTTTATATGGATGTTTATATTTGTTCAAGAATTGCATTTAGTTCGAGTCATTTATCCCTATTACATCATGAAAACTTACGCTTTAACTCAGAATGAAGTAGAGTGTTCAAATTTTTCCTTCTTTTTTGGCAGGGACTTAACACCTGTCATAGAGTTTAATGACCACTACAGAAAGCTAAGGAAAATACACAAAACACTGGCAAGAGAGTTATCTCTAGCACAGTTTTTGCAATAGGAAGAAATATGTTAAATGTCGTTTTAAAAACTATATTTGTGAGACATCAACAGATCCCTTACTTTGTTGGAAGCAAATTGATTAAATGTTTTTGGGTAATATTTAAATCATAGAGATAGAACTTTAAGTAGCTAAATGTAGTTGTTATTTCATGCTCAGTGATCCTGTGTTTTGTTGTAGAGTTTTTTCAGCAGTATGTTATTACAAGATAAGTTCTCTGCAGCAAATGTTAAAACCTTTACAGTATTTAGGATTTAAACAGTTAGTCTGGGGCCGGTGAGATGGCTCAGCGGCATAAGCGCCTGCCTGGCAAGCGCGAGGGCCCGAGTTCGACTCCTGGAACCCACATACGAAAAAGGGGCCAGTGATATCGCTCAGCGGCACGGGCGCCTGCTGGCGCATGAGGTCCTGAGGTCGACCCCCCGGTACCCACAAAAAAAAAAAAAAAAAAAACAGTTAGTCTGGGTGTGATCTGAAACTTAGGTGTATTGCCTTGTGTTCAGTACTGAGTTCCACTCTAAAGAGGGTAGTTACACACCACTATGTGCACTTGACACATGCAAATGCTAAATACAGTAGCAGCATGAGGTCTCTGTCATTAACAGTAATTTATGTAATGAAAGCCACCTGGCTGCTTTTTTTATAATTAATTGCTTGTAGATAATAAATTTAAATATAATTTATAGTTTTCTAAATTTGATTACTATATAGTCCCAACAGCCAACGTAAAAAGTGGTAGTTCCATAATTTACTTGTTATATTGTATATAAATATATATTTAAGTAAATATCAGATGAAAATATTTTTAGAAGACAATGGCAAGAATCTAATCAAGTTGTGCTCAATTTATTTTATTTGGAATGCCAATTTTGAATTGGTCTCATCAATTTAATTTTTATATTGTTATTTGAATTGATCTTTTTTTTTTTTTTTTTTTTGGTAACGGGAATTGAACTCACAACCTCTCACTTGCCAGGCAGGCGCTGTGCCACTTAACTATATCCCCGGCCCTTGGATTGATCTTTTAAAATAATTTCTGCATATAGTTTAATGCACACAGAAGAAATTAGCATAATGCAATAAAACTCTTGAAAAAATGTTTTCTTTCTATTTTATAAAATTCCCATTATGTTTTGAAAAGACATTATACATGGGGGGAAAGCTCTTGAGCACATATGATGATATGTTATATACTATGGTAGTAATAATAAGAGGTTAGTCCTAATAGATTTACCAAGCATGGTATCATTAATTTAAGAAGGCTTTGTAGTAGTTCTTTTTGCTTATGTGGGCACAAATATCAGCTGCCAAAAAATTGTTTTTTCTGATGTAGTGGAAAAATATCAGTGATTCACATGGCTTAAAATGAAAGAGGGATTAGAGCCCTGTCCCTTTTGCTCTTTCATTAAGAGAAAGAGTGGAATGATTGAAGGCAGAGGAAGGAATAACTAAGTTTAGGGCTTTACATTTAAAATTGACAATTATGTTTACTGACTTCAGGTTTATTGATGATTGTATAAAACTTTCTCAACTTTATTAATTTCATTTTAAAAACTTGTTTCCTAAATGCATTTACATTTAAAGCTATAACATATAATTATATTGTTATTTTATACTGTAACAGTGAAATTACTATCATTTCCAGTCTATGAAATGTGTATAATACTTTGTGATTTATAAATTAAAGGAGAATTTTGTAGCTTAGAGCTACCAATTTATGAAATAGATCTTCCTCCATTATGTGACCAGTAGCATTTGTTTCTTCACCATAATTTAGGAAAGTTTAGATAAATCAATAATGCTGTATTTTAGTTATTTTGACTTAAAAAAATTCTAGAATTTTTTATGTTCTTTGTAGCAACTTGGCTCGATTATAAAGAACAGTTCTGTTAAATGGCAAAATTGCATGTTAACTGATTACAAGATTGAGAGAGTCATGTTAGTGACTCTGTTACTGAGACTGTCTGTAAAGAATAAAGATTGTGGCTTCTGTGTGTGGTCAGTGTGCCCACCATCCATCACCTCAACAGCAGGCATCAGATTTGTTCATTGCCTGGTTTCCAAGGCCTAATAATCCCTCAAGAATTTTGAAAGTTGTTGACTGTCCCTGCTAACATCACCGAAGACAGAAGCTTCACAACAGGTGCAGCTGTATACTAATTGTAGGGTGCGCTTAATCTGTCCAGAAGGGAGAGTGACTCCAAATTTGGTATCTTAGACAGTGGAATGACCTTTTAAAGTCCCAGGATGAGAATTGCCAACAATTGCAACAGGCTAATTATACCCATAAGGAGTTGTGAAGTGCATTTAAGTTTTCCTGTACACCTAGAAGTTCAGTGAAGTCTTGAAGTCATTAACATATGACAGATGCACTCCCTTTTCAAGGGCTCCTATGATAAGTTTTGATTGCAGAAGTGGGAGTTTGACCCTAGCTTATCACTTGCTTCATTAGCTTGCATGGGGAAACAGAGGTTTTTTTCTTTTTTTTTTTTTTTGACATGAGTGTTATCTTACCCATGTTCCAGAATTCCATCCACCTCCTTTTCCCTGCTGATAGAAGGTCACAGCAGATAACCTTGATGCTAGTTTTTCCAAAGCATATTATGTATGTATTGTGCAGTGTTATATATGAATATATGGATATTAATATATATAAATATATAGGATATTAATGTTTCATCTATCATATATTTTATATATTTGCATAATTATACCTTATTTGGACATGATATTTCAAAGTTTGTTTGTATTTGTTTATGTATTTATTTATTCAGAATGGTATTGAGAATTGAACCCAGACCATCATAATTAACTAACTATACCCTCAGCACTTTTAAAATTTTTTATTTTGAAACAAGATCTTGCTAAGTTGCCCAGGCTGGGCTCAAACTTGTGATCCTTCTGCCTCAGCCTCCCAGAGTGCCAGGATTATAGGTATGTAACACCATGTCTAGTTAATTATATTATTTTAGAAATACCGTTTCCTGTCTGTGATCACAACTGAAGTTCTTTCCTAGCCTGGGAAACTTAGCAACTTTAGTGAAACCCTGTCTCAAAATACAAAATAAGAGAAGGGCTTGAGTGTAGCTTAGAGCCCTGAGTTCAGTCTCTGGTTCCGCAAGGAAAAAAAGAAAAGGAAGAAAGAAAGAAGAGAGAAAAAGAAATACCAGCTTCCATGTGATTTTTTTGTTGTTGTTGGTGTGTGTGTGTGCTTTTTTCTGTAGTGCTGGGAATTGAACCCGGGGCTCTACAACTGAACTACACCCTCAGCCTGTTTTTCTTCTTTTTAATAGAAAGAGCACAAGTTCACTTCTTCACTTATAAAGATGATAGGAAGTTTGACTAATACAGTTCCATAAAGCTGACTACTTTTGAAATTGGTGTGACTAGGGAAATGAAATTTGGATTTTATCTTAGGGATCTCTATGTACACCTGGAGGGAAGTGTGCTTTCCCAAGAATAAACAGATGATTGGGTGACCCCATGAAGAAGTGTGCAATTGAAGCACCAAAGGGTCTCAGGTAGTCAACACCATGACTGTGGTGCTTACATTAAATTGTTTTTTATTATCTGGATGAAAATCATACAAAATAAACTATATGGGACTGAGGTTAAGCTTCTGAGTAAAGCCAGATTTGTGTATCTCTGTATTTATGATGATGCCTATTTCAACCCTTAATACTGTATTGTATGCCTAAATTTTATTTTAAATGTTTTCTATTAGATTAAAATATCTGTTTGTAGAAGTCATGATTCCCTTAACCTCTAGGGATATTTTGTAGATTTTATATTCCCAAAGAGCATAATTATATTTAGCTGTGTTCCCATCAATTACCAGTGAGCTCTTTTTGTACAATTAGGAGGTGGTTAATTTACTCTTAAGTAAGGTTGCCACCTGTCTAGGGATTAACTCAAACAGGTTAGAAGTTCCAGACTTTTGGGTTGGGTTTAAAGAAGTAGATTTCTAAATGCTGCTATCATTGGTATACTGGTGAAAGCAGGTGTTGTTTGGTCCCTGATTCTGAAGGTTCTGTAAACTGTGTTAAAATTAAAAGTGTTACTGAAAATTTATGAACAGTAGGTATAATCATGCATGGTACCCAATGAAAATGAACAGGAAGGAGCTTCAACTCTAATTTGCCTATCTGGATGTTGCATATAAGCAGTATCATATAATATGATTAACTTCTTTAATAGTGTACTGTTTCTGAGGTTCATTCATGTTGTTGCATTTTTTTATTGCTGGAGAATTCATTGAATGAATATACTACATTTTGCTTATTCATCAATTTGTAAATATTTGATTGTTTCTACCTTTTGGCTATTATGAATAATATTTCTATGAATATTAGTACTGTATAATAAGTTTTCATGTTGACATATGTTTTTATGTTTCTTAGGTGGATACTTTGGAATAGAATTTCTGTATCATATTGTCTGACATTTTGAGGAACTGTCAACAATTTTGCAAAGCGGCTGTACTATTTTACATTCTCATCAGTAATACATGAAAGCATCAATTTCTCAACATCCTCAATTGTGTATTATCTGTCTTTTTTATTATAGCTATCCTAGTAGGTGTGAAGTGATAACTTATAGTGGTTTAATTTCTACTCGTCTGTGACTCATGATGTTGAACTTTTTTTATGTATTTATTGATTCTTGTATCTTCTTTGGAGAAATGTCTATTTACATTCTTTGTCCACTTTGTCCTAATTAAAGGTTGTCTTTTCATTATTGAGTTGTAAGAGTTCTTTACATATTCTAGATATAAGTCACTTCTATCTATGATTTGCAAGTATTTTCTCTTAGTCATTTTGTTCTTTTTTTTTTATTTCCATAGTGTCCTTGAGTAATTCTTTTACATAGATTTTACTTCCAGAAGGAAAGTACAAAATATCAATACTAGTGATGTCTGTAACATTCCTATAAGGAAAATAGCATTATCCTTCAGTGAAGTTTTTATTATTTAATGTACTGTTTTGATAACAGTTGTTTTTTCTTTAGATACAATGTTAAATTTTTAAAAATATTAGGCAAGCAGTCTCCTGAATAGAAGTTAAAAGTTTAGATAATTTATTAGCTTTTTTCTTTGCATTTTAAAATTATGCACGTAAATGTATCTTGTTTATATCATCTAAAGTGACAGTTTGATATGAAGTGCTAGTGAAATGCCAAAAAAACCCCACAAAAACTGTGCAAATCAACAAAGTATGAAACAACTGTAGTCATGAAGAGTCGAGGATCTATCAATTTAAAAAAAATAATACTTCAATTGAATTACATTGCTTTTTAAATGTGAGTAATCAGGTGTGGCCTATGAAGTGTATTCCTTCAGGTAAGCATTGGGCAGAGCCCCATTGCCTCTCCTGGGGATCCAGACCAGCGCTGAGTCTGACTCCTAAAATGAGTTGTTTTTTAATGTTTACTTTTATTGGTACCTGTTTACAGTACATAATGTTTACATTCATTGTGGGGAGTCTGTCCGTGTCCATAAAACATCTTAATTCTTTTTATGTCTCCTTCCCCTACCCTCCTTCCCACCTCCCTCCATCATTTGGTACCCTTCCCATTTGCAAAAGATCTGTCTCCTGTAATCTGTCATTTGTTTTGCTCTTTAATTTATTTATACTTTGGATTTCTCATATAAGAGGCACCATGTGATATTTAAGCTTGTGTGTCTGATTCATTTCACTTAACATGGTCTCCAGTTGCATCCATTTTCCTACAAATGACTCAGATTTATCCTTTATAGCAGAGTGGTGCCGCAGTGTTGAACGTGGCCCTGGGCAAGTGACTTACTCTCTTGGAGCTCTAGTTTATTCCTGTGAATTGCAAGAGCTCCTGTTTTTGCACAGGGATGTCATGAAGATCAATGAGGGCTGTGAGAAATTTTTTAAGAGGGGTGCAGTGCCAGGGTAATGCCCTGCCAATCTGCAGGCTGGTGTTTTGATAGAGTTATGAAAGGAAACTTTTTTTTTTTGGGACAAGATCTTGCTATGCAGTGCAGGCTGGTCTTGAACTCACTACGATGGCCAGGCTGACCTCGAACTTGCAGTGATTCTCCTGCCTCAGCCTCCTGAGTAGTGGGATTACAGGCATGTGCCACCATGCTTGGCTTGAAATAAAACTACTTACAGACTCTAGGATAGAAATGAAATGAGTGCCTCTCCTTTGTACAGCCCACACTGTGACCACTCACTTTAGATCTGACTTTACAGAGCAGGGCATGTGCCCTGGACCTACTCTGGCTGCATATTATCTCGGGGGGCTTAAAGAGACAATATATTGTAGGTTATTAGCAACACCTAAGAAACAGGTCACAAACAACAATATTAGAAATTTTTAGTCAGTGTACAGGTGTTTGGGTGAAAAAACAGATGACTAATATATCAAAGTACAGGAATAACAGCATGTGAAAATGATATTTGATTAAAACAAATGGGGCACGCAGAAGGCCCCTCAGAATTGTAGTACGTATTTTTGCAAAGCACCTATAAGTTGCTTTGCTTCTTTCAAGTGACTTAAGCAAGGTAGATTCTTACATTATGCTTTTATAAGTCTTTTCAGTTGTGTAACATGAACAGTATAAATGTGTGATTATCTACTCTTATTGCAGTTGTGTGGTATAATCATCTTATTTGAGTAGTTAGATTGGCTTTGATGCTGTTTATCTTAGTACCAAATGAATAGCTTTCTTCCTGTCTACTTTTGCCACTCTTTATCTTTGATTTGGATTGATGCATATATATCTATGTGTGGATGTATATTTCGACTTTATGTGTAAAGATAAAAATATACTAAGTCTAGTTTTTAGCTAGATTTTATTTTGCATTAGACAGTGATACCTGCCCTCTTTGCTGGCCACCCCCTCAAAAAAATTAAGTGTCCACAAAATTGGTTATCTATTTTTGAGAGAACTTGTAACATCTTTCTAAATGAAAAATCATTCCAGCAGTATCTAATATTGGCAATTTTCTTCTGTCTGCTTTTAGAACTTATTGGCCAACCAGGTCAGACATTATTAAAGTTCAAGAGGTCCAGTGGGAAAAGTAATGGTTTTGTGCTACTATGAATTTTAAATGTTGCCATTTTCGTGTGCTACAGCATCATCAGTTCTCACATGCCACTAAAAATGTTTTAGGCCAAATTCAGGGCCAAGTTTACAAAAGCGATGGTTCTGACTCATGCTGGTAGAGTTGTGTTACCCATATTATCAGCATACTATTCTATAGTGAGATCCCTTTTAATAAGTCATTTAAAAGAACTTATTATAAGAAGATTTTTTTTTGTCTCATCACTTCTTGGAAATATATAGAAGTACAGCTGGAGAGTCTGTTCTCACTGAACACAATAGCTATTCACTTTCCTGACATAGCCAGTAGGAAGTTCTTCAGTTCTGAGAGTTACTATTACTGTGTTTTATACTTAGCAGCAGCAATCGTGCTTGATAAATATTTTTTGACTCACTGAGTGAATGAACTGATTCTCCAGTAGGAGTGCCATCTAAATGTGTAGTTAATGTACAAAAATGGGTTTAATTGAAATGAAGAGGGACTGAGAAGATTTACACACAATCATCTTGGGTTAAGTGGATCCAGGTGTGTACCTTCTTCTCTGTTGAAATATTCATACCTCATAAAATTAGTTGCTTTTAAAATTTTCTCAGGATTGTTATCTTTGAAGAGTCCAAGAAGTTTGTGTTTTGAGAATCAAATAACTTTATTTGTAAAATTAGTGTTTTACTAAGGGGATTGTTTATTGAACCAAAAACATCTTTTGCCTTTTGGAAAGTAAATTATTTTATTTGTGGTGTCCCTGGCCTTGTATTCTGTTATTCACCAATAGTGTTTGTGAAATAAAATTCATTGTAGTAATCATTGGAAAGGATTCTCAAAGGAATAACACACCAGGTGTTTAAAATGGCTTGGATTTATTCAATGAGAATTAGGGAATCAAGTCAGTTTTGAAGTAGTGAGTTAATTTTAGCCATGCTGCATTGTTTTTTTTTTTTTTTTTTTTTTTTTGTGGGTACCGGGGGGTCGACCTCAGGACCTCGCGCACCAACAGGCACCCGTGCCGCTGAGCGATATCACCGGCCCCTTTTTCGTATGTGGGATCCAGGAGTCGAACTCGGGCCCTTGTGCTTGCAAGGCAGGCGCTTACGCCGCTGAGCCATCTCACTGGCCCTATGCTGCATTGTTGATAATTATAGCAACTTCATTTCTGATAGTGGAGTTCACTTGGGTAGCTAAGGTGCTCTGTTGTAGTTTCCCCCAAGTGTCTGTTTTCTTATTCTTCCATTGTGAGAGAACCCTCAGTGTCTGACCCAGGAATATGACTTCCCCGAACACAGGTTTCCTTGCAGCTTTTATAGCCGTAAGAGTGAGTCTGCCTACTGTGAAGTAAGTCTTCATGGCAGTTTCTGGGGGAGCCTTCCTTAAGGGACAGCCCTCGTGTCTCTTCTTAGTTTTGCTCTCTGGAATGCAGATGCAGCACTCTCAAATCGGGGGTGAGGGCTGTACCCTAGAAGTGGAGTGTTGAGTTAGAAGGAGCTGGGTGGGACACAGTGACTTTCTAAAGCCAAACTGCTATTGAGGAAGAAAGAAATTTTACTAGAAAAGGCACAAGTTTCTGCCCTATTTAAGCCACAGTTATTTTGGCTTTTCTGTCTCTTATAACTGAATCTCATGCTATCTGATGCAGAGGTAGAGATGTTACATTTTACCAGATTGAATTCCTGGGGTGTAAGATCTGAGTGTGGCTGCCTCAGACCATTTCTCACCATCTTCAGAGGTGTTTCAAACCTTACTGATTGTGGCTGAGGTGGGTAGGCTCTCTGTAAGGTTAGCACTTCTAGGATTTGGGTTTAGATGAAGTAACTGCTTATACAAGGAGCAGGCCGCAGTGTACCTTTTAAGCCATCCTTATTCATAGTCTGGCCATAAGCATCGTTTCCTTGAGAAAAAGTTTTCATCGATCCTACTATTCATTGATGTGTTAAAAAAGAAACAGTTGGTTGCTACAGACTTTTTGATATTGTAGTCATTTTCTCAAAGTGACAGAAAAGGCCAGAGTATACTAGGGTTTTTTTCCTGTTTTTGGTGTGGGCAAAATTTCTGGGTCTTAAACGTAATTTCTTGTGTACATACTCTTTATTTTTCAGAAACTTCAAGTTGCTAATTACTAGACACCACTGTTTTTAGAAGCAAAGTCTTTTCCTTCAGCAGTAGCATCTCTTATGCGTTCACGTATAGTCTTAGTGACTCCTTTGTTCTGTGTGTCTGTTAGTTGCAGTATTTTTTGCATTTTCTCTTAAAATTGATATATGCATTTGTTTTAAGGTGTGTGCATGTTAAAGAATGAGAGAAGGAAGGTCATTCTTCATTTATATCATCACTTGAAAAGCTACTGTGTGCAATGTATTGTGCTAAATATCAGTGATGTAAGGTTTAAAAGATATAAAAAGATCTGGGTGCTTTAAAGAACCCAGAATCTAATGAAATTGCAAATGAAAAAGCTGCTTTAAAATTCAACCTGAGACTTATTTATGGGCTTTCTAAATCCAGAAATCTGAAAGGTTTCATAAACTCTTAGACCAAAGTGGTTTTACTGAAAGCTCTTAAAACAGCAGTGCTAATCTGTCCCAGCAGTCAATGAAAGATCTTCCGTGTACATTTGAGAATGCTTCAGATTATTGTTGTTGTTATTATTATTATTTTTTTTTGTGTGTGTGTGTGTGGGTACCGGGGGGTCGACCTCAGGACCTCGTGCGCCAGCAGGCGCCCGTGTCGCTGAGCGATATCACCGGCCCCTTTTTCGTATGTGGGATCCGGGAGTCGAACTCGGGCCCTCGCGCTTGCAAGGCAGGCGCTTATGCTGCCTGCTGAGCCATCTCACCGGCCCTGTTGTTATTATTATTGTTTGTCATACTGGGGATTAAACCTAGGGGTTTCATACTAAGCTACATCCCCAACCTTTTTTTAAATTTTTTATTTGGAGACAGCGTTTCACTAAGTTGCCAAATTGCCCATACTTTTGATCCTCCTGCCTCAGCCTCCCAGAGTGTTGGGATTACAGGTGAGCACCATCATGCTCAGCCAGGTTTTTTTTTTTTTTTTTTTTTTTTTAAGAGAAGAAAAAAATAAAAATAAAAATAAAACAAAAAAGAACAAAATTTCAAAACAACAGGAGGGCAACAAGGGTTAATACATTATGCACTGTTATCTTTAAATTAGTTACTCAGTGTACAAGATATCAGCATTCAATTCTCTAAATATTACTGGCATAAACCTTTCTCTTCAATGAACTAAGCAAAATTAGTAGTGTAGCTATCTTAACCTTCTTATATATAAATACAATTTTTTCTTTTCCCTTCTTTCTTTTCCCCATTCCTCCATCCCAGACTCTCTTTCCTTTTGAACAGTTTCTTTCTGATTCATCGTATCTATTGTACATTTTGGATCTTATTTACTCTTTCAGTTTCTCACACTAGGGAGACAATATGATATTTGCACATGTGCGTCTGGTTAATTTCACTTATGAGTATTTTCTCGAGTTGCATCCATTTACCTATAAAAGTTTCCAGTTTATACTTCTTTATGGCTGAGTAGTACTCCATTGTATAAAAATACCACATCTTTTTTATCCATTCCTTGGTCAATGGGCATTTGGGTTGGTTCCAAGATCTGGCTATTACAAATTGTGCTGCTCTAAACATGGGTGCATATATATCGCTGTGGTACGATGTTTTTAATTCTTCTGGGAAGATACCCAGAAGGGGAATAGCTGGGTCAAATGGGATCTCCAGTCCTAGTTTTTTGAGGAATCTCCACACTGATTGCCACAGTGGCTGCACCAGTCGACACTCCCACCAACAGTGAAGAAGAGTTCCTTTTTCCCCACAGCCCCTCCAGCATTTGTTATTAGTTGATTTCTTAATAATAGCCATTCTTTCTGGGGTGAGATGGTATCTCAGTGTTGTTTTAATGTGCATCTCTCGCATGACTAGTGACATTGCACATTTTTTTGTATGTTTATTTGCCATTTGTATTTCTTCATCTGAGAAATGTGTATTCATCTCAGATGCCCATTTTTGGAGTGGGTCTTTAAATTTGGGAGGTCTGATTTTTTTGAGTTCTTTGTATGTTCTCGATAGTAATCCTTTGTCTGAGGAACAGCTGGCAAACATTTTTTCCCATGTTGTGGGTTATCTCTTCACTCTGTTGGTGTTTTCTCTTGCTGTGCAAAACCTTTTTAATAAGATGAGATCCCAGTTGTTGATTCTTTGTGATAGTTCCTGTGTGGTTGAGGTTTTAGTCATAAAGTCTTTGCCTACACCAATGTCTTCAAGGGTTTTACCTATCCTACCTTGCAGCGCATTTAATGTTTCTGTTTTAATATTTAGATTTCTGATCCATTTTGAATTTAGTTTAGTGCATGGTGAAAGATATGGGTCTAGTTTTAATCTTCAGCATGTGCAGAGCCAGTTTTTCTAGCACCATTTATTAAAGAGGCTATCTTTCTTCCAGTGGATGTGTTTGGCACCTTTGTCAAAGATAAGGTGGCTTAGTATGTCTGGAGTTGTTTCAGCATCTTTTAATCTGTTCCATTGATCTTAGGGTCTGTTTTTTTGCCAATTCCACACTGTTTTTATCACAGTAGCTTTATAGGGTAATTTCAAGTCAGGGATTGTGATGCCCCCTGCCTTGCCTTTCTTGCCCAGAATTGCCTTTGCTATTCTAGGTCTCTTCTGATTCCAAATGAATTTTAGGATTGTTTTCTCTAATTCTGTGAGATATGCTGTTGGAATTTTGATTGGAATTGCATTAAATCTGTATAACAACTTTGGAAGTATGGCCATTTTCACTATATTGGTTCTTCCTATCCAGGAGCAAGGGATATCTTTCCATTTTCTGATATCCTTTTCAATCTCCTTTTTCAAGTACTGTAGTTTTCAGTGTAGAGGTCTTTAACATCCTTTGTGAGGTTGATTCCTAGGTATTTCTTTTTTTTTGGATGTTATTGTGAAAGGTATTGTTTCCCTAAATTCTCTTTCAGTCAGTTTGTTATTTGTGTACAGAAAGGCTATTGATTTTTGAGAATTGACTTTGTATCCAGCTACACTACTGAATTTGCTTATTAAATCGAGCAATTTTTTAGTGGAGTTTTTGGGGTCTTCTATGTAGAGTATCATGTCATCTGCAAATAATGATAATTTAACTTCTTCCTTTCCAATCATTATTCCTTTTATTTCTTTCTCTTGTCTAATTGCTCTGGCTAAAGTTTCCAGGACTATGTTGAATAAGAGTAGGGACAGTGGCCATCCTTGTCTTGTTCCTGATTTTAGAGAGAGAGCTTTCAGTTTTTGTCCATTTAGTATGATATTGGCTGTTGGTTTGTCATAGATAGCTTTTATTGGATTGAGATAAAGACCATCTATTCCAATTTTCTGTAGGGTTTTTATCATGAATGGGTGCTGGACTTTGTCAAAAGCTTTTTCTGCATCTATTGGGATGATCATATGATTTTTTTCCTTGGTTCTGTTAATATGGTGTATTACATTTATTGATTTACGTATGTTGAACCATCCCTGCATCCCTGGGATGAATCCAACTTGGTCATGGTGTGTAATCTTCTTGATGATTTGCTGGATTCTGTTTGCCAGTATCTTATTGAGGATTTTTGCATCTATGTTCATGAGGGAGATTGGCCTGTAGTTCTCTTTCTTAGTTGGGTCCTTCTCTGGTTTTGGTATCAGGGTAATGCTTGCTTCCAGGAATGAATTTGGGAGTATTGCTTCCCTTTCAATTTCATTAAAAAGTTTGAGAAGTATTGGTGTTCGGTCTTCTCTAAATTTCTTGTAGAATTCGGCAGTGAATCCATCAGGGCCTGGGCGTTTCTTTGTTGGGAGGTTTTTAATTACATCTTCGATTTCATTGGTTGATATTGGTTTATTTAGGATTTTTATGTCTTATTGATTCTGTTTTGGCAATTCATACATATCTAGCAATTTGTCCATTTCTTCTACATTTTCCATCTTATTAGAATATAAATTTTCAAAATAGGTATAGATGATCTTCTGGATTTCTGCAGGGTCTGTCGTGATATTGCCCTTTTCATTTTCAATTGCATGGATTTGAGTCTTTTCTTTTAATAAGGTTGGATAAGGGTTTGTCAATCTTATTTATTCTTTCAAAGAACCAACTCTGCTTCATTGATTCTTTGTATTGTTTTTTTAGTCTCCAATATGTTAATTTCTGCTCTGATCTTTATAATTTCCTCCCTTGTATGAGCTTTTTTTTTTTTTTTTCTGTGGATATCGGGGGTCAACCTCAGTACCTTGCATGCCAGCAGGCACCCGTGCTGCTGAGCGGTATCACCGGCCATTTTTTCATATGTGGGTTCCGGGAGTCAAACTCAGGCCCTTGCGCTTGCCAGGCAGGCGCTTATGCCGCTGAGCTATCTCACCGGCCTCTTGTATGAGCTTTTGGCTTAGCTTGCTCTTTTTCTAGAAGTTTGAGGTTCACCATTAAGTTGTTTATTTGCGCTTGCTCTATTTTCCTGATATAGGTATTTAATGCTATAAATTTCTCTCTTAGGACTGCTTTCATTGTATCCCATAAGTTCCAGTATGTTGTACTGTCATTATCATTCAGTTGTAGAAAGTGTCTAATTTCTTCTTTAATTTCATCTGTGACCCATTGGTTGTTCAGGAGGGTGCTGTTTAATTTCCATGTGTTTAGGAAGTTTTTGTGATTTATTTTGCCATTGATTTCTAATTTCATTGCACTATGGTCTGATAATATGCATGGGATAATTTCAGTTCCTTTGCATTTACTTAAGCAGGTTTTATGAGCTAGTATGTGGTCTATTTTGGAGAACATCCTGTGTGCAGCTGAGAAGAATGTATATTCTGATGTTGTGGGGTGGAACACTCTGTAGACATCTGCTAAGTCCATTTGTTCAAAAGTTTGGTTCAGTTCTAATATTTCATTGTTGATTTTTTGTCTAGTTGATCTGTCTTTTTGTGACAGTGGAGTATTGAGATCCCTCAATATAATTGTGTTAGTGCTTATTTGATTTTTCATGTCCTTTAATACTTGTTTTATATAGTTGGGTGCACTGGTATTTGTTGCATATATATTTGTGATCATTATCTCTTCCTCTTGGATTGTTCCCTTTACAAGGATGTAATGACTGTCTTTATCTTTCTGAATCATTCTTGGCTTGAAATTCACTTTGTCTGCAAAAAAAAAAAAAGCTACCCCTGCTTTTTTCTGGGTTCCTGTCGCATGCAGTATTGTTTTCCATCCTTTGACTTTCAGTCTATGAATTTCTTTCTGAATTAAAGAAAGAAATGTGTTTCTTCTATACAGCATATTGTTGGATCTTGCTTCTTGATCCATTTTGCCAGTCTGTGCCTTTTGATTCGCGAATTGAGACCATTAACAATGATGGTTAAAACTGATATGTATTAGGCTGGTGAGATGGCTCAGCGGCATAAGCGCCTGCCTGGCAAGCGCGAGGGCCCGAGTTCGACTCCCGGAACCCACATATGAAAAAGGGGTTGGTGATATCGCTCAGCGGCACGGGCGCCTGCTGGTGTGTGAGGTCCTGAGGTCGACCTCCGGTACCCACAAAAAAAAGGAAAAAAAGAAAACTGATATGTATTGACTTATACCTGTCATGTTATTTTCCTGTTGTTGGTTACTCCTCCTTTTTTTTCCCCCTCTCCCTCTGTTTAGTTATCTGCCCTGCCTGGTGGATTCCTTCTGTTGGGGTTCCTGGAGTTGTAGTCCTTGTTATCTCCTTCTAGAATGTCCTTCAGAACATTTTAGAGTGCTGGTTTGGTGGTCACAAATTTTCTCAGATGTTCTTTGTCCTGGAAGTATTTTATTTCTCCATCAATTTTGAAAGATAGTTTTGCGGGGTACATCAATCTGGGTTGAAAGTTATTTTCCTTTAGAGCTTGAAATACGTCATTCCAAGCTCTTCTTGACTTGAGGGTTTGTGCTGAAAAGTCAGCTGTGATTCTGATGGGCTTTCCTTTATAGGTGATTTGTGTCTTTTCCCTAAAAGCTTTTAAGATTCTGCTCTTCTGTTGGATTTCTGGGATCTTGACTATGATGTCTGGCTGAAGATTTTTTTTTGATCATGGCTAGTTGGAGTTCTATAAGCCTCATTTATATGAAGATCAAATTCTTTTTCTCTACCAGGGAAATTCTCTGTGATAATGTCTGTGAACAGGGTCCTGATGTCATTTATGCTATCTCCTGCTTTTTCATTGATTCCAATTAATCTTATTTCTCTTTGTGTCATCTAGCAGCTGCTGGATTGATTTTTCATGGTCCCTTGTTATTTTTAAGAATTCTTTCTTTTCATGATCACTAATTGCAAGCCTGTCTTCTATATCTGAGATCCTGTCCTCACATTGGCTTAATATGCTACAAATACTTTCAATGGAATTTTTGTTCTCCTGGATATCTGCTTGAATCTGCCTTATAGAATCCATTTCTTTCCTATGCTGAGCATTCATGGTTTCCATCATTTTCTTAAGCTCGTCTATTTTTTTGTCTGTGTCTGCTCAAGCATCCTTAAGCATGGTCTTCATTGTGGACATTATCTCTGCAGTTATCTGAGAAATTATTTCTGATTTAAATTTTTCCAGAGCCTCATTCAACTGCTTTGTTGTTACCACTTCAGAGATGTCAGGTGGATGGCTTTCGGTTTGTCGCACCTCATCGCCCCCTGGGTTTGCCTTTGGTGAACTGGATGTGTGGGGCTGCATCGTGTTTAAGTGTTGTCTCATTTTCTTTTCTTTCTTTAGATTAATTCCTGGGGTGATGTTTGTAAATTGCCTATGGTAAGTTACTTTATTGCTAGTGTTCAAGATCCTTAGGAGATGACTACTTCTCTGTGGTATCTTCCGGGCGTAGTTTATTTTTGGGTTTTGAGCCTGCTGCAAGATCTTACCTCCTCAATTTGTTGGGTATGAAAAGTTGCTGCCTGTTTGGCCCAGTCCTTGGTTCTTTGGTACTGTGCCATTGTATTTTCTGTGACCCTTAGTCAATCTCAGTCATGGAATACCAGGAAGAAAAGCTGTTTAGAACAATTATGTCACTTTTGGTTGTAATGGTACCTAAAGCATCAAACACAGCCTAGAAAATGACATTCTGAGCTAACCAGTTATTTGCCACTTTTAACCATATAGAGTTGTGGTTATATAACAAAATCTAAAACACACCAGAAAAATTATATGCAGTATATAAGTCCTTAATATGTCAATTTTGCCCTCAGGAGTTTAAATTTAAAATGAGTTAAGGAAGAAATAGAGAATTGGGAGAAGAGGAAGGAATTAGATGTATGACAGTAGGACCAAGAGGGATCCATTAACATTGGGAAACTGGTGTAGAGGACTGGTGGGAAAAAGAGAAGGAAGGGATAAAAGGAAGAACAGATCACAACCACAATCACAAGGAGGTTAGAGGCTCTGTTTACACTCATATAAAAACCAGATAGAATAATGAAGGAAAGAGCAAACAGATAAACAAAAACGAAGACAAAAACAACAAAACAAGCAAACAACCCCCCAAAAAAAGAACACCTTCACCAGAACAAAAAACAAATGAGCGAAAAAGAGAGGAAAAAAAAAAAAAAGAATCAGTTGCAGGTTTGACTCTGCTGTAGGCAGGCTCCCTGTGGTGACAGAGTCCTGTTCCGTGCAGGTCTGTCCCTGCAAGCCAGGAGCAGCCCTTTGGCAGGGCAGTGGGCAGTAGCCTGTACTCTCTGGCGGAGACCAGTCTCATTTGCCTGCTGCCCTCAGCTCACTTTCCCGGGGCCTGAGAGCTGTGGTGCTGGGCTGAGTCCCCAGCGCTGTGTTCTGGTCCCGTGCTGAGTTTTGCTGCCCACCCCCCACAATGGCGCCCAGCCGGTTGCTCTCTCCCGGGGGACGCCGCGCCTCCGAGGCACTCACCACCGGCCAGCGCAGTCCTTCACTGCTCCCCTGCACCGCCACTGTCTCGTGTTCCTCGGCGGAGGCCCCCAGGGGTGCCGGCTGTCGCCATGTGTCCTCAGATTTGAACTTCTGTCGTGCTGCGGTTCCTGGCACAGGGAGAAGTCGCCCACGGTCTCCTTCCTCTTCCTCCAAACCACTCTTCACTCGCCCCGTGGGTCCCGAACCGCGCCTCAGAACTTTCCTGGGTCCAGGGGAGCCACTTCCCTCCCTCCTGTGCTCTCCCAGTCACTATATTCTGGTGGCCGAACGGCAACTTTTAGAGAGTTTTGCTGCCTGCTTCTTACAAATCCGCCATCTTTTTTCCTCCACTCAGCCAGGTTTTTGAAAATATAGGCTTTTTCAGTGTTTCTGCTTTGTTTTATTCCTTTTTTTTTCTTTTTTTTTTCTAGTTTGAAACCACATGCTGTTTTTCTCTGGTTTCCTTCCTCGCACATTGTGTAATTGCCAATGCTCTGGTCTAGTTCTGGCTTAAGGTAGTCATTTTGGAAATTCTCAGCCAGTGTTGAGGAGAGCATTTGTCTTTGTAGTATTTCAACTGAGTGAAATTGGACCAGTGAGAGAATATATACAAGAAAATGAATATGTACAGAAAAATGAGAGCTATGTGGTATAGACCCTTCCTTTACCTCATCTTCTGGAATGTAGTTGTTGCTGTCATAATGAGGAAAATGACGGTGATCTTAGGTGGGAAGGTAAGTTTCAAGGAGCTGGTATCAAGGACTTAGAGTTGCAGCACTGAGTTTGAGAGATTCTATCCTTTAGGAAACTTCAGTGCTTCTGGGTATGTGTTGATAAATTTTTCTAAGTCTGCATTTCCTAATCTGCATATATTAGTAATATCAGCCTTATCCAGTTAATACTCAGTATTATAAGAATATAATTTATATGAAATCATAAAGTCTTATACCTATTTTATTGTTTTTGCTTCTGAGAAGTTCATTAAAATATTGATTTTGTTTTTCTTCTTTAGAAGGGCAGATTCCTTGGTGTCAACTCTTAAAATTGTGGTAATGGTGCTGTCTGATACACTAGATAGGAGGGGCTTTTGTTGGTTGATGTAACAAGTTCAGGTTTTTTGATTTTTGTTTTTTTTTCAAGGGCTTTTAATAGAATTGCTTTGGTCAAAGAATTTTTGATAGACTAAATGAAATCCTTCAGTGTGCTGGATTTAGTGAGACCATAAATTAGCCTCATAGTGAACGTACCTTTCTTTTTTCCTTTCCATCTGACACAATTCACTGAAATGATGACTACCCATATGAGGTTAGGATTTTATTGTGGTAGTAAGGTGTTTGTTTCTTTCATCAGAGTGTCACCTGCTTTTGTGCCTATGCTCAAAAATAGATTCAGTATGTGTTCCCTAGTGGAAAAAGAGTTGCTAGTTAAAGCAAATTTGCTGGCATTTTTACTGTTACATGTTGGGCAAAGCTTGGCATGACCCTGTTTTCCTCAGGGGAGTTAGGCAGCCTTGAAGGAGTGGTGGGAGCTGTAGCCTGGCCTGTAGATCTCCTCCTCTGCTCTTTAACTGGTAAGAGGTTGGAAGAAACCAGAGCAAGTATCTTACAGGTGGGTCAGTGTGGGTGGAGAGAGGCATTGTGGGTAGAGAAAGGCAGTGTAGGTAGAGAGAGGCAGTGCTCACAGCAGCTTGGTAGATTTGGGGAGCTCTCTCCCAGGGAGGAGAGCCCAGGAGTCAGGCTAGCCTTGGGGACAAATTCATGGCAAGAGCAAATTCTTGAATAACTGAGATACTAATTAGGTTTATGAAGACAAGATCCATGCTGCACAAAAGTCAGGAAGTTTACTTGACCTTGGGGGCCTACAGACTTAGACTTGAGGGAGTATAAGGAATCAGTGTAGCAAAGACTTAACGTGGAGGGCTGTAATATTTGGGCAAAACTACCAACATTCTTCCTCCTTGAGGTTAGGGCTGGTCTGGAAGTTGTGGGCAGACTCCAGGGTGAGGGAAGCACCCACTTTCCCACATGGTACTGGGGTGCGTTGCCTCTGCATTTCTATCAGGGAAGACAGCCTTTCTGGCTTCCTCTGATCTAGGGTAGAGTGCAGGTTTCAAGAGGTCATTTTGATGCTGGAGAATTGAAGTTTCTTGTATCAAAACCAAGCTTTTCTAAATAGTGAAACACATGGTTCTTTGAAGCTGCTAATGGGCTAGGCATATCCAAATTTGGGAAATATATTATGTAGTCAAATATAAGCTGAAATTCTAAAGAATAGAGACTGCTGCAGGATGTGAATTTTGTGTTTTGGTTGAGTAGTAGTGTTATTTTTGGACTATACATAAAACAATTACTTTTTTAAAATATCATATATGTATCAAGGAAAATGTAAAATTTTCTGCTCTGAATTTTTTTTTGTTGTTGTTGTTGTTTGTTTTTTGAGACAGGGTCTCACTGTGTAGTTCAGGCTGGCCTTGAACTCACTATGTAGCCCAGGCTGGCCTCGAACTCATAAGGATCCTCCTGAGTGCTAGGATTACAGGTGACCACCACCATGCCACCCAGCCGTGCTCTCAATTTTTATTTCTTATATAAATAACATTAAAATGGGGGGCAGTGAGGAAACACCTCCAACTCGAAACCATTACATTATACTTTTGTCTGCTCTTCTAGATTTTGAACATACATATATGCTTACTAAAACTATAGTATAAATATAACTATTCATCACTTCAAATTATATTTAAACCTAAATTATATTTAAAACCATATCCATTTAGAGTCAGTAGTTGCATGTTAATTGTATTGGGTGGTAGATCCAGATTGCCCAAGTTGAATTTAATAGTGAATGGTGAACATTGTTTTGAGGTGCTGGGGACAAAACCCAGCACATGCTAGGCAAGCACTCTATTATTGAGCTACATACACACTCAGCCCCTGAATGGTGAATTTTAATGGGGAAAATGCCTTTGTTTGAAGAATCCACTTTTTTTTTGGTGGGGGGTGGTGTTGAGACAGTGTCTCGCTCTGTAGTCCAGGCTGGCCTTGAATTCACTATGTAGCCTTGGCTGGCCTCAAACTTGCAGCAATCCTCCTGCCTCAGCCTCCTGAGTGCTGGGATTACAGGTATGCACCATCACGCCTGGCTGAAGAATCCACTTTTTTTTGGCAAGAGCTGCAGTGGGGGTGATCAGTTACTGGGAGCTATAAGGGTGGAACTCGGAACACTGGACAGGACCCCGGGAGCTGTCATGGTGTCCGAAGGGAGCGCTCCTGTCCTGTGCTTAGATGTGCTCGGTGATGAGGCTGGTGAGCCTGACTTTCTGGTCTTACAGGAGATACCTTGAGCTTCTTAAAAATCTTTTTTGTTGAAATCAGATTGAGTAGATGGAGTTATTTGCAGCTAGGAATCTTGTGATATGAACATTGGAGTACTGGTTTTTCAAAGTAGTTTGTTTTTTCATTTGGATGCAGTGATTAGGAACCTAGGACCTAAGGCCAATTGCTTGCATTCACATTCTGGCTCTGTTGATTCCAATAAGATATTTCACTCTCCCCCTCAGTTTCTTAAATAATAACCCCACTTTTATTGTAGTGATGATGATTAAATGAAACAATGCCTGTACCTAATAAGCACTCTATTAATGTCACTTATCATAATCACCATGGGTGCTCATTGAGTACCCATTCTTTATTAGTGTTCAACAGAAATGGGAAAAAGTTAACAGATTGAATGTTAGAAAAAGTATATAACAAAGCTTACTTATATACTGCATAGTTTCAGCTATTGAACTTAGTCTCTGCTCATCCTTTGGTTTTTCTTAAGACACATAGAGAAGTAGGGAAGGCGTTTACAACCATCCAAAATTGGTTTTGTTGGAGTGAAGGACATTAAGTGCTGAGACTAGACTAACTGCCAAAAGGATTTGATTGTGAATCAAGAATAAAAGGCTTGTGGTGAGATTTAAAATTTTGTTTCATAAAAGAGAGAGCTTAATGCATCTTAAGGCATTCCATTTGTTGTTTTAATAGTGCCAGCATTTATTATTAAAGTGGGTGGTTGTAGAATAATTATAGTCTATATCATGATAATGGTGATGTTTTTAAAGATTGAAAATCTACAGTTTTTTCAAACTAATGTGGTAGGGAAAATGGCATCTATTGAGGCTTCATATGGTTCCTTTGACCAGTAAGAGCACTATTGAGGCTATTTAAAGGCACTACAAAAATTCAGGAGGGTACTTTCATGCTAATTCCCTTATTAACTTTTACTGGGGATTGAACCCTGGGCCTTATATCTCTAGCCTTTTTCTTTTCTTTTCTTTTCTTTTCTTTTTTTTTAAATTTTGAAGCAGGGTCTAATTTAGGTCACTGTGTTGCCCAGGGTGAGCTAGAACTTGTGATCCTTCTGCCTCAGATTCTCAGAAGTGCTGGCATTACAGGCATGAGCCACCATATCCAGCCCTTGTTAAATTCTTAAATGGAGAGCATCAGCTTGGTAATTGGGGGTTGGGTTGGGAATAGTTGCTAAAAGAGAAAGTACGAGATTATTAGTATCATTATATTGTACCAGAATTTATTTGGAAAGAAGTTGTAAAAGACAGTAGTAGTTATAGCCACAATCTATATAAATTATAAAAATTATAAAGTAAACTTGTCAATCATTTTTACTGGTTTTTTGTAACCTATTAAGGTAAGAAAGATTAGATTGGCAGTTTACATATTTTTTGTGCAGAAAAGTAATAGGGAAATATTTAAATGGTTTTAAATAGTCTTATAAACTTTTTACTCTGCAGAAAGCCTGGAAAGCAGTTGGATTTATGAGACATAGACTGACAGCATTGTCGTTGGAGAATTAAACTTGGCCCCTAGATGTCCATTTGGTTTTCATAATTGGCAGAGTGACTGGTATTCTTGCAGGATTTCATACACTGAGGAATTCCCTGAGAGGAGAGATCCATTCAGGGCAATTCACATATAAGCAAAGCTAGATAATTTGGAAAATCAAAGGGAAAAAATTGAACATCATGGAATAAAATTAGATTACATCAAAAAATTCAATGTATGTAAATAAGCTGAAGCAAATTATTATTATTATTTTTTTTTTTTGGTGGAGCTTTCAGAATCTGCTTCCCAAGAAACAAACTCAGAGTAAAACTTCAGCAAGAGCCTGGCTCAGCCCTAGAACTTGAAAAATTAATTAGCTAGCCAGAAATATTGGAAGAATGAATGATTAATTTCCAATTCTCACAGCATGGCCTATTATGTAAGGTTTCCCAAGTCTTTGTCTGCTTAGGCTGCCACAATAAAATTCATAGGCTGGGCAGCTTAAACAATAGAAATTAGTTTTCTTACGAGTTCTGGAGGCTGAATGCCTGGCTGTGGTGTGGGTCCTCTTACTTACGTGGAGATAACTGCTCTCTCGGTGTGTCCTCGGTGGCCTTTCCTCAGCGAGCACATGTGGATCGCTTCTTTTTATCTTTTCTATAAGGTCACTGATCCCATAATGAGGGCCCACTCCCGTGACTTTCTCTAACCCTGATTGTCCAGACCCCATCTCCAGATACCATCACGTTGGGGATTAGGGCTTCAGCATATGAATTTGGGGTGCTGTCGGGGAGATACCAACATTATCCAGAGCACCACGTCGTGCTACAGGATCACTGAGCAGGTGACCTGTGCTCCTGTTTGGAGTCCTGCTTTATTCTCTTACAGAAACATTGCCATTGCTTTTTAATATTTTTCCTTTTATATTTTCTGATCTCTTATATCAACTTTATGCATTTTTAAATGAGATTGCAGTCTGTAAATTTATTTGAAATGAACTCTACAAAAATGATGTATTTATATTTATAGGATTTATGTTTTGTGTTATGCATGTTTTTTCTTTTGCTATATCTTTATCTTTTAGGTATATATTAAAGTTATGTGTATTAAATTATATATCTATAAAATTAACTACTCCTCACCATGCGTGTGTGTGGCTACCAAGCCAGTGTGAGTTCATAGAACACTGGTTAAGGTAAATGTCTTGAAAATTATATTATTTTTTCAATTTTTATTAAATTTTATATTGATTTACATGCAGTTAAATTTGGTTTTCTTACATACGGTTTTGTTAGTTTTGACAAACGCATGTAATCATCCCCACAAATTAAATGTTGCATATATCTATTATCTTTCACCCCCTGCTATGGTCTTAGTGTATCTTTTAATCATAAAATTCCTAAAATTCTGTGAAATAATAAATTTCTGTCATATTAAGCCACCAAATTTGCATTAATTTTTTACAACAACCATAGTAAAGTGAAGTGGCCACAGTACAAGGCTTAGCTCGGTTTTGTTTGTAAGATGAGGACGTGAAGGAGTGAAGTGTAGCTCAGTGGTAGAATGCTCACCCAGGGCTTGATCCCTAGCACTGCACAGACATCCTTGAGAAAGTGAAATTAATTCACTTGATTTTGATAAGCAGCTATTTTAAGAAAACTATTTGAAGTGGGTCAGAATTGATCATCCTTTTAGCTCTGAGTATTACCAATGAAAAACTAACAGGGTTATTTGGGACTATTTTTCAGTTTAAGCCTTCTGCAGAAGGAAAGGCAAAAGGATACAATGAAGTACAAAGATTACGATTATAGGGTAGAGGTTAATACTGTAGTTGTATCTTTCATGGCAGTAATATCATAATTTGCCCACTAAATTGTGCTGAACACTGTTAGAGAAGTGATTTTTGTCACTTTAATAAAAATTAGAAATTGTTCTGTATTATTTTGTGGTTTGAACCCCCCCATTTTTTTTTTTTTTTGCACATGCCTTTTAAAACCAGACTCATTTAAGAATAGGATCACTTCTCTTTTCCTTAACATTAGACCATCGTGATAAAAATCTCAAGAGCCACACAAATAATTCAATTTGAAGTTGGTGCAAAGATATAAGTGGGGAGGGCCTTTGTAAATTCTTATAATTTACTTGAGTATTTTCTTGGGATTACCTAATTCAAGCCAGAGACCTTCTCCTAAAGAAAAGCAATACTTGAAGAATTGGAATTGTGAGGTTGAGTATATATATATGTTTTCTTCTTTTTTTTATAAGCTAACTTTTCAAGTGAGGATCTGGTGACTCTTTTATTAAGTATCTGGGTTTGGTCTTGTATCAGAAAAATAGGGTGATTTGGGGATACTGGGATTTCAGCAGTGAAGTAATTGTGGTGTTAGACTCATAAAGTGAGTATCTAACCTCTATTGCAGGAAGTGGTACCTTATAGTCAGTGGTGAATGAAAGGAGCTATTTTCTTCTATCAACTCACCCTATGGTCTGATTACTCTGAATGCCTAGAAGTCTTAATAAACAATTTAGAATAGAGTTTCTCTGTTAGGGCTGTCATAGAAATGTCCAAATTCAGTGTGATCATAGGCCATTATTATTAGGACCTAGGCACAGTTTGCTGATAAACTAGGTTTTAAAGTTATAGTTATAAGAAGAGAAAAATTTACAAATCTAACTTTTGCTGTTGTAAAGTTAATAAAATTACAGAACTTTGAAGATGAAAATATTTTAGAAAGATGTCACAAATCAGATGGTGAAACTTACAACCAGAAATATTGATTTTTCCAATTAGATTTTAAACAAAGAAAGTACTCTCTATTGGTGCTTCCTTGACAATACCTTTTAAAAATGTTATTAATTAATTAATTTATTAATGATGCTGGAGATCAAACCCAGGGTTTCACATGTGTTAGGCAGGCAAGTGCTTTACTGCTGAAGTACATCCCCAGCCTTGACAATACAACTTTTTGATCCTCTCTAATGTTTAAGTAAATATATGTGGAATACGTAAAGATGCCTACCATAAATTTACAAAACTACTATTCTGAAGGACAGATAAATGATCTTAAGTCAGGGAAAATTGGGGAAAAACAATCACTTTCCATATGGTGATATCACATTTAAAATTCTGTAGTTATAATGTGGAAAATGGAGCTGTCATAAGATACAATTTTGATTTCTCATTCATTTTTTATCTCAGCTGTATTAAGATATTCCTATAACATAAATTTCACCATTTTAGAAAAAAGCATACAATTCAGTAGTTTTTAGTGCATTCTTGAAGTTCTATAATGGTCACCACTATCTAATTTGAGAACATTTTCATCACTTTACAAAGAAATCCTGTGCCTGTTAGCAGTAACTAATGAGCATTCCTTCCTTCCCACAGCCCTAGCAACCACTAATTACTTTCTATTCCTATGGATTTTCCTTATTCTGCACATTTCATGTAAATGGAATCATACAATAAGTTGCCTTTGGTGATTGGACTTTTTCTTGTCATATGATGTTTTCAAGGCTTATCTGCACCATAGAATGAACCAGTACTTCTATTTCTTCTCCTTTCCCTTCCCCTTCCCCCTTCCCTTCTTCTCCTTCTCCTCCTCCTCCTTTTCCTCCTTTTCCTCCTCCTCTTCCTCCTTGTCCTCCTTCTCCTCTTCCTCCTCCTCCTTCTCCTCCTTCTCCTTCTCCTTCTCCTCCTGCTCCTCCTTCTCCTCCTCCTCCTTCTCCTTTTTTTTGCTGAATATTCCAATGTGTGGATATACCGTATTTTATTTATTGATTCATCAATTGATAAATGTTTGGGTTGTTTCTACTTTTTTGCTATTATGAATACTGGTATGAACACTTGTGTACAGGCTTTTGTGTGACCCATATTTTCAGCTTTCTTGGATATATACCAAGAAATGGAATTGCTGGGTCATATGGTAATTCTGTATGTAATGTTTTGAGGAACCAACAAAGTATATTCTAAATCAGGTGCACCCTTTGGAATCCCAACAGCAGTGTAGGAGGGTTCCAGTTTCTTTATATCTTTGCTAACACTTGTTAATGTCTATGTTTTGTTTTGTTCTTTTCTTGCCAGCCTAGTGGGTGTGAATTAGTATCTCACTGTAGGTTAATTTGCTTTTCCCCTAATGATTAATGATGTTGCGTATCTTCTTGTGCTGATTAGCAATTTGTATGTCTTCCTGAGATACATACATGTTTGTTCAAGTTCTTTGCCAATTTTAAAATTCTTTTTTTCTTCTATCTATTTTTATGGAATAAGAAAGGAGAGGATAATATGGGTTGATTTTCTTTGGATTTATTTTTTTTTTTGGTATGCATTCCACTATAAATATCCATTTTCACATATCTAGAATATTCATGATTTATAGTATGAATTACTTTCTCCTATAGAATAGACTATTCCAAAAAAGTTGTCTGAAAAGCAAGTCCATTATTTTCACTGATTTATGTGAAAGGAGGTGTTTCTTTACAAAACCATTGAATGACTAGGAGGGTAAAAACCACAGTTTTAAAAGGCACAAAATTATTTCCCCATAAAAATCTATAATTATACTTAACATATAATAAAGCCCTGCAAATTCTGACATATCAATTTGGGATTTGTGACAATTCATCCTGGAAGTCAAGAGACCGGCATATTGCCAACTAACAGATCTAATTAATCCTGAGAGATGAGGATTAAGTGATTAAGAAGGAGAATTTCTCTTGGTGGTGAGAAGTAGAAAGCTGTGGGTTTGGGGACTATTGGTATTATTACTTACATTTTAGTATACTTTATTGTATTTTATTGTATTTATAGCTTAATTCATACACATTGGTCATAAATACACTATGACTACTGAATCATTATGCTTCATTAAAAATCTCATATTCCCATATTCTCATGTGTTAAGATGACATAACAAAGTATTAATCCAGCAAGTCCCAGTTGTTGCACAACTTATTTTTTCTTTGTTTACCTTTGCTTGGTGTAAAATAATGCTTCTGGTGGTCTTAGCTGAATTGTTTCATCCATAGCTTTTACTTTGTCATTTCTAAAGTGAAAAGATTGGGCTTAATGCAAAAATCTTATCTCTTGTCTCAGGAAATACTCTTTTTACTAAATAACTTGATTTTTAACAGTGATAACATGTTATGTAATATCTGAAATCTAATTACTACTGTAAGAATACAAGTGTCCCAAAGAGAATAAAGAAAAAATATTCTGGACTCTGGAAGTAACATGGTAATTAATAGTGGACATGGTGAGATTAAAGTATAAACTGATCTGGAGGCTGAAAGCAGGTGAGAGTTGTGAGAGGTTAAAAAGTAAGGCCCTTAAGCTGGGTGGACAAGTCCTTGGGTGCTTTGCTCATGAGTTGAAAAGTCATCCTGTAGGCAGTAGACACATACTGTACTAGGAATTTTTAATCCAAGAGGGTTATATAATCAAGTGGCTATCTTAAAAACATTGATCGTAAATTGGACATTGTATTAAAAGGTATAGATGTTGGAAGAAGGGAAGTGAATCAAGAAACTATTTAGTGGTATAGAGGAGTAGGGTCAATTGTGAATAGAGGTTTTGAGCTTACAGTGAACAAAACTTGGTGACTGTTGAGATGACTCAGGTGCAAGGGAAAGCAAGTATCAGGAGTGACCTGGGAATTTCTAGTTCAGTCCTCTGCATTTATGGAAATAACTGACTTAAGAGAGGTGGGGTATGAAAACGTGTTTGTGAAAGACGTCGTGGTAATTTGATTTGAAGATACTGTACCTGTGGCAAGTAGGTGATATGTCCCCTATGCTACGAATTAAGACTGGGACTCTGAGTAGAGAGGGGAGACTGAAGACCCTCTCCCCCGCCTCTGCAACGCTGTGTGTGTGTGTGTGTGTGTGTGTGTAATGTTTATATAACATGTGTTCAGAAGTTATGGAAGTGTAGTTGTTGAGAACACAACAGCATGTGCTACCACCCACGTTAGCATACAGGGAGAAAGGAAGAGGTTGAAGAGAATTCCTAGAAAACTCCAGCAAAGAAGAAAAAATAGCAGTGAAAGAAGGCAGGTAGTTAACAAAATAGGAGAATTATAAAAAAATAGTGTTCTGGAATTAGAGGAAGAAAGATGTTGCAGGGAAGTAAGATGGGATAAGCATGGCTCTGAAGTTTAGGAATCTGACTTTTGCTTCATTTGAGGGGAGAGGTAGAAGTTAAAGTGCTTAAAGTGATGGACAGTAGGCAAGTTGTGGTTTAGGAGGACAAAAGGATACTTGGAAGGAAATGAGGGAGAGCCAGAGGAGAGGAAGAATTAGAAGAAAGCTGCACTTTAACCAGTGAAGGAAAGATCATACCTTCCTATACTGACCATTATCAGGTTATCATTGTTTCTTTCTCTGTGTCTCTTTCTCTCCCTTCCTCTCTCCCTTTCTTTCTCTCTCTCTCCCCCTTTTTTCCTTTTGCAATTATAATAAAACTGCTATAAACTTAATTGAAGGGCTTCTCACAATGTAGTTTAATCTCATTAAGGAAAGAAATCAGAAGAAATCATTGCTGCAGGTAAAAAATTGAAATTTGAAAAGTTGACTGATAAACATTTCTTACAAATCTATTAATTATATAATGTGTTGGAATTATTGGTATTACTTAAGAGAAAAATTACCACAAGTCTGGTCTTGCCACTGAAATTAAATATCTGTCACCCAGGCTTCTTATTCTTTATCTGATTTATGTTATGGCTTGTTCTAAAAAGTTAATACTAAATTTAATTAGAAAAGAAAGAAGTATAGGTACTTAAGACTGTAATTAAATCAGAACATTTAGAATAGGGTGGGACTTAGAACAGAAGAGAATCTGAAAGATCAGTTTATCCAACTCCTCTTCAGTTCTTTTTGCTGCGTGTTTAGTTTTATTATGAAATATAGCACAAGATATAAAAGAATAAAGACTAATATAACAAACCTTTTGAATCTACCTCTGCTTATATTTGCTTTTTACTTTTACATAAATAGAATATTCTAACACCATCCTACATTCTCTTCCCCCTTTGGAGTGTTTTTTTTTTTTTTTTTAATGTAGTGGCTACCGCTGAATAGATGCCTTTCTTCTTTATCTGAGGTTATCTTGAGTTTAGTGTGTCATTCTCATGTATTTCAATTTATATATTGCTGTGCTATACTTTACATAAAGTGTATCACATTTGATTTAATTCTATAACTTGTTGGTAAATACTATATTGGAATTTATCCATATCATGATTTTCCCCACTTTATTTTTTCCAAAATTGTGAAGTATTTCCAACTGTGTATTCTTTTTTGGTTTTATCAGAAATTTACCATGTTCCACTGAAAGACTCTTAAAAATTTCCTGAGATCTGTAGTTTGCTAGAACCTCCAACAACAAAATTAATTATTTTCTTTTTTTCTTCTAATGTCTAATTAATGGATATATTTCCCACAGATTTTGATATGTTTCATTTTCATTGCTCAGTTTTATGCATTTGCATTGTTTACATCGTGGCTTCCTTCTTAATGTATGAGTTACTTATGCATGCAGTTTTAATTTCTGAAGATAGGCTTGGGGGGCCTACCTAGAGTTGTAATATAGTTAAGTTCTGAATGGGACTTTTGACAGTGTTACAGGACCTGGGGGCAAAGTTTAGGGATTACCAAAGATGGTAGCTTTTATAAATGTTCCAAGTTTGGGCTGGGACCTTAAAGAGATATATCCTCAGAATAAACGTGAATTGAAATTAGAAGAGCCGTACATGACAGTTTCAAACTTAACTGATTAGTAATGAAAATTAATACCTGAAATTGGACTAAAGAGATCCTAAATTCCTGGAGCCTCCCAGTATCAAATGAGAATCCCCTCTCGAGAAAGAGAACATCATTTTAGGCTTCACATGTCTTATGAAGCAGTTTTTCAAATAGTATCCCACTACTACTAAGCAGAAATTTTAGATTTCTGCATTGTTCAAGGAGTTCAAAGAAGATTGAAATACTCTGCAAGGAGCTTAGTTGAAAGATAATCCAATAGGATATCTGGAACTGAAAATTGCTATAATCAAAATAGGATGGATTTATCTCAACGGATGGTTTTAACCATAAACTACACATTAGTGAAGAGAGAATTTGTATACAGGAAGATAGTTCACAAGAAAATAACTAGAATGTAAACCAGAATAACAAAGGATGAAACATGTGAAGCAAGTAAGAGGGTAAGGTAGGGAGAGCTAAAAATTCACATATTGGGAATCTCAGAAAGAGAGAGGGCAAAAGCATTGTTTGAAGACATTATGGTTGAGCATATTTCCAGGATAAGATATACCCAGCATATCTACACTGAAGGGAGTTGTAAAAGAAAATGATTTCTGATGGAAGAATGGAGAAGTGAGGAATGAAGAGCAATGAAATGGTACATATGGGTGAACTTGTATGAGCAGAGACCATATAAAATAATAACAGTATCTTGTGGGATAAATGCCAGGAAGGGAACTGTAGATAGTACTGTAGTATTTTTATATTTTTCAGGCACAATTATTCACTAGTTAATAGTCAATCTTGGTAAATTAATGAGGCATTAATTATCAATCTTGCTTATCTAGGATAATCACTAAAAGAATAATTTTAAAATGCCTGATTTTTTTCCTATTCTTTCTTTTTGTTGTTGTTTTTGTTGATTGAATCCAGGGCCTTTGCATTAAGCTACATCCCCGCCCTTTTTTTATTTTTTATTTTTATTTTTTTTGAGACTGGGTCTTGCTAAGTTACTAAGTTGCTCAGGCTGCGTTCAAACTTGTGATACTTCTGCCTCAGCCTCCAAAGTGCTGGGACTATATGCATGTGCCACTGTGCCCAACAAGATCAAGTTGCAAGAGGAGAAACAGTGACTAAGTATTAAATTGATTGGAAAGAAGACAAAACAGAGAAAAGTTATGTGTACTGGGTAGGATAGTTGTCATTTAGTAAGATAATAGACTAAACCTAAATAAATTAGTACTTTAAGTGAATATGATTTAGCTAGGGTAATCAAAACAATGAGGTATGTATGTCAAGATAAGCATGTAAATCAGTGGAACAGATTAGAAAGTTCTAAAATAGACTTTTAGTTTTTTGTTTCCTCAGAGACACTAACATAATTTAATGGACAAATGGTGTGTTGTCAATTGTGCATTTGTATGAAAATAATAAAAACAAACTGTGGCGCCTGTCCTGACACACAAAATTAATTCAAGATTGATCATAGAGCTAAGTGTAAAAGCCAACACTATTAATCTTCTAAAAGAAAATATGTAAAACTACCTCATGAGTGTGAGCAGGCCAATATTTCTTAGACAAGGCACAAAAAGTACTAAAACAAAATAATAAGTTAGAGCTCATCAAAATTGAATACTTTTACACTTCAAAAGATACCACAAAGAAAATGAAGAGGTAAACAAGCACCAGAAGTAAGTTTGATGAGAATGTATAGTAATGCAGTTTTGGTGGGAGTTTAAAATTGTTACAGCCGCTTGAAAAATTGACAGTCTCTATTAAAGCTGTAGATGTGCATGTCAATGAGGCTGACTTCTACTCTTATCTTTATATCCATTAGAAATGCATGTAAATCTGCACCCAGAGACTTGCACAGGAGATCACAGCAGCAATACCCTAACACAGGTGAATGTAGTATATAGCAGTGAAAATGAGTTCATGCACTTGCATTAACATGGACCACTCTCAGATGTCTCGTGAAAGGTGAGGTGTAAAAGAGGGCATAGTGTAGTATAATTACCTCATGTAGAGTCTCCTACAGGCAAAGCCAACCTGTAGAATGAGGGAGATGTATTTGTATGGCAGAACTATAAAGAAAAGCAAGTCAAGATCAGAAGAGCCAGTTCACTTGTAGGAGGGAAGGGGTGATGGTTAGGTAGGGTGTCTTTTGGAGGTGCTGGCAGTATTCTGTTTCTTGGCCCAGAATAGTTTGTTTCGTTTTGTTTTTTAAAAATACTAATTTGTTGTACTGTACATTTGTTCCATGTGGGATTTTCTTGTACTTTATTTACAGTACAATTAATCTAAAAATAAGTATATTTAATGGCATTGATAAATATTAGTACATTATGTGAGGAAGGCATGTTACAAAAACATGTGTTTAAACCAGTCACAATTTTTATATGTTTATTAGTGTGTGTGTAAATACACACACATACACACATTTTCATATTTATCTACATGAAGTGAAAACACAGGAGGGTTATAGATCAGAATGAACGCTGACTGGACATCTGGATTTTACACAGAATATACACTACTTTATCACTCAGAAACTTTTCATCTGTATCTGCTCTAGAGTCACTAACCATGTCTTTCATTATGGTCACCATCTCTGTAGTTATCTGAGAGATTATTTCTGATTTGATTTTTTCTAGAGCCTCATTCATTCATCTGCTTTGTTATTTCCAGTGTTACCACTTCAGAGAATCCAGGTGGCTGGCTTTCGAATTGTTCCACCTCATTGCCCCTGGGTTTGCCTTTGGTGAGCTGGAAGTCTGGGGTCGTATCTTGCTTAAGTGTCTTCTCATTTTCTTTCCTTTTCTATTCTTTTTTTTTTTTTTTTTAGTTTAATTCCTGCGTTGATGCTTAGGAATTGCTTATGGCAGGTAGCTTTTTTGCTAATATTTAGAACCCTTAGGAAATGACTACTTGTCAGAGATGTCTTCCAGACGTAGCTGGCTTTTGGGTTTTGAGTCTGTTACAAGATCCTACCTCTTCAATTTATTGGGGATTAGAAGTTACTGCCTATTTGGCCTAGCCCCTGGTTCTTTGGCGCTGACCTATTATATTTTTTTATGATCCTTAGGCAATCTCAGTGTTGGCATACCACAAAGAACAACAGATTAGAACAATTATGTCACCTTGGCTAAAGTAATACAATCAGCAATAACAGTAGCATCAAACACAGCCTAGAAAATGACAAACTGTGGTAACTATTAATTTGCAACCTAAACCATATGAACTATAATTATAGTTGTATAACAAAATCTAAAACAAACCAGAAAATTATATATGGTAAATATGCCCTCAATATGGTGACTTTACCCTTAGGGGAGAAAATTTAAAAGGGGTTAGGGGGAAAATAGAGAACTAGAAGAAGAGGAAGAGATTAGAAGCAAGACTGAAGGACAAAGGAAGATTACAAGAACTTTGGGAAACAGGTGAAGAAGATAGGAGGGAAAGAGAGAAGGAAGAAATAAAAACAAGAACAGAACAGAACAACAAAAAGAAAACTAGAAGCAGTGTTCACACTCCTATAAAAACAAGAACAATCAAGAAAAAAAGAATAGTCTGCTTCAGGGCCTGTCTCTGCTGTCACTGGTAGACAGAGTAGGCAGGCAGAGCCCACATCCATGTTGATTAATCCCAGCAGGCCAGCTGTAGATTTATGGTGGGGTAGTGGTTAATTCCGGCAAGCCTACACCTTTAGTCCTACTGAGGTTCAGGCTGGTTTCTGGCTGTGAGGCTGGAACCTGGTTTGTTCAGCCTCCTGACAGCTTGAACTCAATTCCTTGACCTCCTACCAGCTTGAACTAGGTTCCACCTCACCCTGACACTGGGAGCTAAAAAGATGGAGCCACCCCATAGCAGCTCTGAGTTCTGATCTCAGTTGACCCCTCTCCAAGATGGCTACCAGCCAATCACCTTCTCCTGGGGGACATCTGAACCTGAATAACTCACCAGCTACTGCAGTCCTCTGTGTCTACTGCTCCTTTCCACTGCTGCATTTCTTCATGGAGGCCCCTGGGGTCTCCAGTAGTCACTGTGCATCTTCAGGTTCGAGCTGCCCCTCCTATGCAGTGAGTCAGGGCTCAGGGAGAAAATGCCGCTTGCCACCTCCTTCTTCGTTGAGGTCTCTCTCTTTACTCTCCCTATGAGCTTCGATTCTCGCTTCAGATCCTTGATGGGTCCTGGGGACCTGCTTCCCTCCTTTTTCTATTCCTCAAGTTGCTATATTCCAGCCTCTGGACACCAAATCTCCAAAAGTCTGTTTCTCTGCTGTTCACCACTCTTCCATCTGTTGTGTCCCAGAAGCCAGGATCAAAGTCAATCCCTAGATGCTGGCAAGGACCCAGTGGAATCCCCAGCATCCCGGCTCATCCACTTGCCATTACCTGCTCACTGCCAGAAACTTTTCATTAAATATTGTTTCATTATATTAATACATTTATAGAGAGTGTTATCCTGTAAAGATTGGGTTATTTATATTTAGCATGTTCAGGGAAGGCTTTAAAGCTGCTCTATGTGAAGTAAATACCATTTGAGTAAAAGACATACACAATCAGATAGAGATGCTTCCAGCAGTGGTGGCAGTTAAAATATACCTTAGTTGCAGGGAGAATAATGGAAATGACCCAACAATCTTTTAATCCTTTGCTGTTTTCTGTAATCTATAGCTCCTTTATATTTTAACACAAAAACAAGATTGTTTTTATGTAGCTAATTAAAGGAAAACTGTGATTTGATTTTTCAAGGAAAGAATATTTTCTGAAGCCAGGGAATTTGGTTAAAGCACTTGACCTCCTGTGGCTTCAATTTTCTATCAAAAAAAGCAACATGCTTCATCTTTCAGTTGTTTGGAGTGTAATGTGACATCATATAAATGCTTAAGCTGGGATATTAGCATATATCACTTGCAGAACTGATTTCTGGAACTGGTAGAAAGGCAGGTTTCCATGGGGATAAAGGGGTTAGGTTCTGGAATTGAATATGGATTTTGATTCTCAGCTCTACCACTTATCTAGCTGTTTAACTGTGTGCTTTCCTTAACTTCTCTTCATTTCCCCATCTTTAACATAAGGACAGTGGTATGGTGGGGTGAAGTTGGTAGTGGTGTGTTCTTTAGACCTGTAGATTTGAGATCGTCCGTCCTCTGGTACACTTTCTCAGCATTAACATACTGGAAGAAAATGTGAAAAATACACAATGGGCTCAAAGTCTTGGTTGTACCAAAACTACTCTCCTGCAGTTTATGATGTGGCACTTGTTCAGAACCCTGTTCTGTAAGGTTAGCACGTGCAGGAATGTGTTGTGGGCTTTCAGACTCCCTAGCAAAGTCACTTAGTTCTCTGTACATTTTGGACCCAAGTGTGTTTTTTGTTGGTACAAAATATAAATTGTCTTCTGTTTTTAGTTCCAGCCAGACTTACTCCTACTGTAAGCTGGAATCTTCTCTCTAACCTTATTGGCCACAGAGAAAGTGGGTTGCTGTTTATAGGCTGTGCCCATGGTTTTTAGCTGAATTGACTTCTACACAGTTTAAAGACACTTTTTTCTGGTTAAAGGCACTATCCTATCTCCAATTTATACTGTACTCTCAACTCTTAACTCTCACCTTAACTGTTTATCTTCCTGTTGTCTCTTAAATCTTCCCATTCTGGGTACCTACAATTACATTTTATTTTATTTACAGTTAGTTTCCACCTCATTAGTCACTCCAAATGCATTATTCCATCGTATCTTTAGGAACCTAGAGATTGACATTCTTTATGCCATTAAGTGGTTAATAGCATAAGTTTATTTTGCTGTACATTGAGGTGGGGTCTATTTATTGCACAATAATTTCTAACATTTTAATTAAGCAGTTTTCGAAGATCTGGCCTTCATTTTGCAATTTTTCCCCCAGAAGCTTGTTGTCAGAACCCTATCAGTAGATGTGATTTGCATGTTAAGCTGAGGCAAGCCAAGCATAATAGGAAGATTTTATATATAAAATTGGCTTTTTCAGGGTAGTTTCCAATATTAAGGGGAAATTGAAAAAAATCAGACTATAATGAATTCATAATTGTATTCAATCACTTCTCATTACTTTTGACTTATTGAAATAGTTTTATAATTATGTATGAGCTCTCCTTAGCGAACATCTATGGTATTTTTTGTTCACCTATTCATGTAATTTGGTATAGATGGAGAGGATTAGAAGGCAAATCTATCGTGGTGTCCAGAAGATGCAATACTGTGACTGTGAGTGAACAAATACAGTGTCATTTTTATTTCACACTTTTAAAATTTTCTGTGATGTACTTAAGAGGGTTCATTCACAATTAGAAAAATTTTAATTATTTCACAGAACTTTGGCATACTATAAAAGTCAAAGTATTTAAAGTACAATCTCTTCAGTTAGAATTTAATAGTAAAGTATGTTAGAAATAATCATTTTCAAAATATGATCATGTCGATCACAGAGGGCAATCAAAAAGAGTAGCAATAGAGCATTGATTGCTTTTTAGAGGAAAGAAAAATTCCATTCCATTTCTAAATGTTAACAATTGCAAGAGGAAAATTCCCATTTGAGAAGAATGTTTTCCAGGTTGCTTCACTGCCAGGTGTTTGACACTGCCTTAGTTGAATAATGCTTACAGCAGTCCTGGGGAATGATGCACTGCAAGGACCTCTGCTTCCTGCTGGGAAAGCTTCTGTTTTCAAAGTACACTGGTGTCAGTGGGAATATCCCAGTGGTTTCTGTGCTACTTCTAGGAAAGAACAAAGTTTCCCCTCTGAACCTGTGATAGCTACAGAAGAAGATACCTGTCTGCTAACAAAATAAATTGCAGGATGTTGTCCATGAATGAGCTGCATGCTTCTCTACTACGTATGAGGCTGAACTCTGTCATTTATTTATGGAAATAGACCTTATTTTACCATAGTTCCTTTTAGCACCATAGCATACTACAGATAGGATTTTCACTTATTTCAAAGTGTAAAAACGATCCAAATAATGTGATACCTGCCTTGAGAACATTCACATTTTCCCCTTTCTCTTTTTCTTTCCCCTTGACCTAGCAGCAGGAAGCCTTTGTTTGAGGTGTTCATCTGGAACAACTTTTCCATACTTGTTTTCGTGTTCTGTTAGATTACAGGGCAGCAGGCCTACCTTTGAAGCTGCTTTCTCTTTTGTTTCTTTGCTGTGCACTCCAGTAATTAACTTTGTCCTTCTTTTATTTGTTCCAGTCAATCGCAGGCCACTCTGCTGAGTATCTTCTCCCAGGAGTACCAGGTTAGAAGTTTCCTCCTTTGTGAGGCCTGACAGGTGCCTAATTGAATGATGAATGTCCCTTTATTTCTTTGTAATTGAACTGCCAGCTCTCTGATTGGGTTGGAGGATGTTCTCCTTTCCACATCAAGCACCGCCTGCGTCTCAGTGGAGGCCTGCCAAGCCTCCCCATCCATCTGTCTAATAACATCTAGCCTTTGCTTATTTGGTGGACCTGTAATAAATTATGCTAAACCATTATTATTCTGACAATAATAATTTCCCTGTGTTGCGTGGTTCCATGTGCTAAATGTTTGCTGACTTGCACTGTCAGTGCCGTTTTCCATTGCTGACAGAGATGATGATAAATGACCATTGCTGGAGTGGCAGAAGGCAAGAGAGGCAGAAAATGGAGTCATTTATCATGAGATGACAGGTGTCAGTCAAGTGGCAAGTCTCTATGGAATTACTTTTTGTAGTTTTCAAATAAGTTGTTTTTAAGCAATGTTCTTCCTGGTTAAAAATGGCAATTGGATTGTAAAACTAGAGTGCAGAGGACTTAGAAGGAATTGAATTGAAGGAAAATTAATACAAAGGTTGAAAGAGGGAACAAGTTTTTCTTTGCCCTTTGCAGCCCTAAGCAAACTTATTTAGATTCAATTACTATGACCCCGTTGGCTTTTACATATATACTGTACCTTGTGGTGCAGTCTGAAGACACCCCAGCCAGCAATAGAGATTAAAATGCATAGGTTCATGGAGTAGAAGGGAAGAAAGTCCTAGCACTACCCAAATCCCCAAGCTATTATTTAGTTTGCCCTATACATTAGTCATTGGGATCAAGAAACATGTCCTTCTTGTTCTTGAACTTAATCCGTGGCACAACATAAGTCTTTCTTTTTGTTTTGTTTTGTTTCAGAAACATATTAAAAGAACACATAGCAAACATCATACTTTGGAGGCGATTGAAAGTTATTACCAGAGGTATGACCTGCCTGCCCCACTAGAGGGTATCATAGCACCTATTAATTATAATAATTATGAATAAATTAGATTATTAAATTAAGTTTCTATATCATATCCCAATACATTGTGTTTTGGATCTGTCATTTAAAACCTCTAGTGCATTTTTGAATGAGTTTTGAAAGTCTTTCTTGTATAGATATAAAGAACATGGTAATGCTTTGTGTGTGTTTGTGTGAGTATGCGCATGTGAATGAATATATACTCTGTGGGATGTAGTTACAATATTATTGACTCTGGCTTGGCTCCTTGGGACTTTTATAATAAGTATAGACTTTTGTCTAAATGCATATGTTCCTGTGTGAATGTATCTGCATGTATACGTGAAACTTTTCAAACCAGTTTTCACTTATTTTTTATTTAGATCAGCAAGTGGAAAGAATAAGATTGAATTTTGATGTAGTTGTATTTTACATCATGGGCACTGAGCTAGCCATTTTAGAAATTGAAAGAAAGACATGTATCAAGTAAGGACATTTGGAGATATATTCCATAACCATCACATTTTAAAATGGGTCTTGTATTGTAAAATGAAAAGCTTGGGTAATAAGTCAACAACATAGTATCCAAAGAGGATATTTTAATTTCAGCTTTGTTAAGACTTTTCAACCTCTTGTTCTAAAACAATCTTTAAAGTAGCTCTGATTTTTTTAATTGTAAAATTTGTACTGTCATTATAATATGCTTGAATAATTTATAACACTAAATGTAATGGTTTGCATTAGAAATGGTTGGATTCCTAAATATTTCAAGGGCATATTGGAAAGGAAAATTGTTTGATATATGCTCTTAAATTATACTCAAGACTGACAGGTCAGTCTTTCTGTGGTGAGAGTGACACCATTGATTTAAATTAATGATTTTTATGCACGAATATTTTATGAGTGAAATAAATATGTGGATATAATACTTGTATCATGTTTCTTTAAAGTCATTTTTAAAGAATCGAGATGTAAATATTGAACAGAAAAGTTATTGAAGTTAAATTTTTAAAAAATTATTTCCTCCATTATATAGTAGAAGATAGTCTTTGTTTTGCATAGTTAAATCTACCAAAGGTACACACACTCTCCCTCCCTTCACTCCATCCCTCTGCAAACATTTTGGGCCTAGCAGAGTTTCTCCCTAAGAAGTCTCTTTAATGTTTGAAGGAATTTCTTCAAAACTCATGAACACCTTGGTGAAGTTAACATTAGAATTTAAGTCATAACCTTAATCATACACGATAAAATTAAGAATGACTAGTGAAACCTACAAAGAAAGACTGAAAAATTATTTTCCATACACCCTCCCCAAAATACATTCTTGTTTGTACTGTGTGGTACTAGTCTGTCATATAATATAATTGTTCTGTGACCAGATTTAAAACTTTGTAACAAAAGCAGAGGAAAAGGGAACATTTTAGAGTATAGTGTTCAAAATTTGGAGACCCCTCTCACAGGCTGTGGGATTGCCCTCTGATACTCATTTGCCTCATTATGAAAAGGGTTATTTTTTTTAAATTAGATGATTTCTAAAATTTCTATGCCGCTGCTTTAAATCTCAGTTTTATTAGAAGCATATTTAATTATTGAAGTCTGAAAATACTTTTCGGGAGTATTATCTAGGTAATTTAGCTCAGAAATAAAAATTTTAAGTATAATCACTCAGGGACAGCCGAGATGGTAATAACGAGACAATAGAAATATATTCATATTTCTTTACATTTATTTAAACATTACCTTCAGTTATTCTGAGGAATTACAGTATTTGAAACAAAAACGTGAAGTTAGGTTGTAGTGGCCTTGGAAGAGAGCAGCCTGGCCAGTTTCTTATTGTGCCCCCAGCGCCTCTGTTCTTTCCCCTTGGGGACAGCCTTGTTGTTACCTTTCAGATTCGTGGACCTCACTAGCCTCTTGTTTTAAACATGTGGGTCCCTGTTTGTAGTAAGGTAAAATAGCCTTAAATAAGGTTTTTGTTTGCTTTCCCCTAACTAGAACGAAGGCAAATTATGTAATATCAGGCATATTTAAGCAGTTTGAAAACCTTAATACCAACTTAATTTTTTTTTCTTTTATAAAAGTAATATCCCCCATTGTGAAAATTAAACACCTTTGTGATGGTATTAAAAAAAAGAATATTGCCCATAGTTGTATTGCTCAGATAACTACTGGGTAAAATTGCATTCCAGTCTTTTGTCAACCCATTTTTATATAAATGAGGTCATATTCTATATGCAGTTATGAATCCTGAATTTTATACTTGGAAAAATATATGTGTTATAATATTGTTTTATAAAAAGTTTTTGTTTTGTTGGTTGCCTTACTTCATCATGTGGAAGGATAAAAATTTACTGAATTATTCCTCTAGTGAGCTCGTGTGTTTCCAGGGTTCTGCTATTGTAAGTAATACTGCGGTAAACATCTTGACACATAAGCCTGCACTTTGGAGTCATTTCTTTATTTTTCTGTATGTAATTACTGGTGCAAACAATGTGAACATTTAAAAAAATATGTTACTAAATTACTGTCTGGAGATGTACTAGCTACATTTCTACTGGCAGATGAGAGACTGTCTATGTCTGCATTCCTGCTAGCATTGAGATGATTTTAATTAAGAATTCAGTGTCCTTACTTAATGTGATTGCATTATGGCTAACTGAAACTTCATAGGCTGCAGATAGCAGTAGAAAATGTTTTCTCAGCCCTTTGAATTATTGAGGAAACTTCCTCGGTTCTCCATGTTGTATATTTATAGACAGCTCAAGTGTTCATTTTGAAAACATTTCTTTACTGTTTCATACCGTACTAATGTCATTATATTTCCAAGCAGGAAACAGTAAAATTTATTGAGGTTCATCTAAATTGGTGCATCTGACCTTATGTGCACAAGTACATAGTCAGATTTATAACCCTATCAATAGCAAAGTTTAGGATTACTGTCCCCATCTCATCCCTTCTCTCAGTACACACTGACTGAGGAACCAGCTTCAGTAGCTTTAGAGAATTTGATCAATTGAATTTTAATCCGATGTCCACAGGGAGAAAAGGTTAGTTCAAATATGATATTGACAGTATATGGTAAGTGTGCTTTCTGAAAACCCGTACCACTTTATTGTTCAGCTAGCACCATTCATTGTGGATTCACTGTCCCGTCTACTGTGCTAGCGGCTGATCACACAAATGTGAATGACAAAGTACCTGCCTTCAACTGTTCTATGAGTATTTAGTGGGAAAACAGCTGTGTACCTAAATATGTAAAATAGTAGTAAGAAGTGCTAACAGAGTATGACTATACAGAGTACTGCGGAGTTCCATCAGTTATCCTTTTGGGGTGTCAGGAGCGATGTGAATATGTACAATCTAGAAATGGAAGACTTCTTAGTTTATTAGGAAGAGGAGAGCAGTCTAGATACAGAGAAGACAGTGGCAGAGCTCTGATGTTTTTGGGTGTGAGCACAGAGAACAAATGGAAAAGGGCAAGATGAACCTGAAAAGGCAGGCAGCTGCTGAATCCTCATTCAAAGGAATATGATTTTTCTTTTAAAATAAGTATTATAGACCCAGTGTTAGATTTTCAGCAAAGAGTAGTCTAGTTGTATTTTCATGTTGGCAGGGTAGTACTGTAGTATTGTGACACAACGGATGGTCAGGAGAACATCTTTATATCCCAGTTACAGCTCAGATTGTTGTGAGGGATCTGTTGTGTACTTGTGTAGCCCTTCCCCAAGCAGCTTACAGTCTAGTTAGAGAGAGAATGGCTTCCTGACCAACTGATCAAAGTTTAATTCTACTGTAGCATGTATCATTATAGTATGTATTTATTTCCCCCGTTTTTTTTTTTTTTTTTTTTTTTTTTTGTGGGTACCGGGTGGTCGACCTCAGGACCTCGCGCGCCAGCAGGCGCCCGTGCCGCTGAGCGATATCACCGGCCCCTTTTTTCTTATGTGGGTTCCAGGAGTCGAACTCGGGCCCTCGCGCTTGCAAGGCAGGCGCTTATGCCGCTGAGCCATCTCACCGGCCCATTTCCCCCGTTTTTGTGAACTGTCCAACCACTGGAATATCTCTGTGATGGTGGTAAACAGGAGTATTTGATTCCCTGCTGCTTCTTCCGCTTGGAATAAGGCCTAACCCATAGCTCTCAGAACCTACTTGTGGGAAGCTTAAATAGTGCATGGTTTCTCTCATATGTGAAACCCAAAATATAAATAAATAGCAAAATAAAAGGTGGATAATACAAAGTAGAGAAAGAGATCTTTCTTAAATGAGAAGGGAATCGAGATGGGGGTGGGGAAAAGGGGATGAAAAGAGAATCGATGTACACATACCAACTCCCCGCGAGGAATGTAATCATTATATACTGTACTGCAAACATGTACTAATAGGGCCGGTGAGATAGCTCAGCGACATAAGCGCCTGCCTGGCAAGTGTGAGGTCCTGAGTTCAACTCCCGGTACCCACATTAAAAAATTTTTTTTTTACTAATAAAAAATAATTTAAAACTCCACAAGAAATATTTGTGGAATACTTGAATATTAAATAGAAAATTGTAAAGATATCCTAATGTCAGTTTCAGATCAAATACCCTGACCTAAAGTCAATATGTGCTCCCTGGTTGTTACAGACACGTGATTGGTTGCTCCCGAGCAGGCCTCTGGGTATGAGCTGTTTCTGTGGGTTGAGGTTCTCAACTGACTTACTTCTCAAGGATCCTTCTCTAAACCACACTTGCCTTATTTCATTATTTGTTTTCTTATTGCATCTGAAAGTCCTGTTTCCCTGTTAGTTTGCTAAATAATATATTCAGGAAGAGTCTCAGTATGCGTAAAATGGATTTGTTAGAATTAATATGAAGTTGTGATGATCCTGAAGTTCTCCCTACTTTAAATAATTCGATTTTACCTTACCTTGCTTACAGCAAAATTATACATCTTTTGTAAGTGTACTTATGAAGTAATGTAATTTAGTATCTGCTTCTGGTAGTTATATGGAAGACCTCAGGTATTGATTTTATTTTTTTACTATAAGACAAATACCTTTAATTTACTCATGCAAACAGTATTCTATAAAGAAAATATCCATCACTGATTCTGTTTTTGTGGACAATATATATTCATTTATTTTAAAAAGCATATATGTATATGTATTACATAATCATCCACTATAAACCAAGAGCAGTGCTATGCATGATAAATTGAATAAAATAGAATTCTTCAACCCTTACGAGGCTCTCAGCATTACAGTGGGGATGAGTTTGAGACATACAAGTACAGTAGTACTTTCTTTAGCCAAGGTTTTGCTCTCTGTGGTTTTGGTTAACCCATGCATGGTAAACCAGCATCATCCTAGCTTGCTGACCCTCCACATGACCTATCCTTTGAAGGTCAGTAGTAGCCTAATGCTATGTCACTACACCTGTCATTCACCTCACTTCATCTCATTACACAAACAGTATATTACCTCCCATCGTCATTGTAGGAAGTGTAGGTATAGTTCAATTAGCTACTTTCAGAGACTGTATTTACATAACTTTTATGTTAGTGTGTCGTTATAATTGTTTTATTATTATTAATCTCTTACTATGCCTCATTTATAAATTAACTTTGTCATGTGTATGTATAGGAAAGAAACCCAATAGTATAGATAGGGTTTGGTACTATACGTGGCTTCAGGCATCCACTGTGGGTCTTGAATGTGTCCTTTGAGGATAAGGGGGGATAATGGTGTGCTGTTTTATGTGACAGAGAGGTGCACAGGTTGCTGCTCCGTTGCTGTGGAGCACTTCTAACATATTCTTGGATGATGGTGGGTTGAAGAAGGTGGTATCTGAGCTGAATAGTGAGTTAACCTGAAATGAATGGTAAGTTATCCATGAGGGGTAAGAGTGGGAGCCAGCAACTAGAAATGAGACCGGGAGAGCAGAGTAGGTAGATTATGAAGAAATTTACAAGAAGTGTTAAGTCATTATAATTTTTTTTTTTTTTTTTGTGGGTACCGGGGGGTCGACCTCAGGACCTCGTGCGCCAACAGGCACCCGTGCCGCTGAGCGATATCACCGGCCCCTTTTCGTATGTGGGTTCCGGGAGTCGAACTCGGGCCCTCGCGCTTGCAAGGCAGGCGCTTATACCACTGAGCCATCTCACCGGCCTGTCATTATAATTTAATGTTGAGATTTAATGTAAGATGTTGGAAGTGTTTAAAGTAAAAAAATGGCACATTTCAGTGTTAGTTTAAAAAAAAATCTATCCCATCTTCCATGTCTGAGACGCATTTGGAGATTTTTGTTTGTTTTTTTGTTTTGGTGGTGGATTAGATGGTGATGAGAGCTGGAAGTTATTACAGAAATCCAGGGCAGATAAAATGATGACCTATACTGCCTATCAAAGATGTGCTGATCCCCAATGACAGGCATTCCATTCTCTTCTTAAGAGGGTCTCATTCAGCCTTATGAAGCAGAGATAAAGAAAAAGGTGGGAGATGGGTGCATGGATGCTTTTCAAACTAGGAGAGCCATTAAATTTCCTTTCCACATGATAGTTGTCTGTGATATAGACAAAACCAGAGTCATATGGCTTGTTCTTTAGAAACCACCTCTTTGTTCACTGTACATGTTAAAAGGTGAAAACAAGCAAAACTGATGAGCTCAGACCTGCTGCCCAACCTCAGTTAGTTAGTTGGTTTTAAGGTGAGTTGTTTTTGTTATGCTTTTCCCTTGGACACTTTCCTATGACAGTAGCATACTTTAACAGGAGTCGAATGTGGCATTTACCCAGGAGAAACGTATACACACGGGATGCTGACAAGTCTATGCTGGCCTTTTCTTGTCACTGCAGTACCACTTGGCTTTGTCTTGTCTAGGTACCTGAATGGAGTGGTGAAAAATGGAGCTGCCCCAGTGCTCCTGGAGCTGGCCAATGAGGTAATGTTATTGTTATGATTTTATTTAAGCATGCAAAAAACCTAAGAGACCTATCTAAAGAAGCTTTGCTTAGAATTGTAATTAACCTTAAATTTTTTTGAGGTGCATTAGACATTTAAATTGCTCCCTGGTCTCTTTGAACTTCTAATAATTGGACAGAGAACTTCATATATTAATAAATTATTTGACATAATTAGTCTACCTCTTTTAAGGCAAATGTATAAACAGCTTCTGAGTTTCTTATTTTGTGGAAAATTCAAACCAAACAGCTCAGGACATGCTCTTCTTAGGATATGTTGTCTTAGTTTAGTGTAAGAAATACCTGTGTCTAGTGAAGAGACAAATGTCAAGAAAATCTAGGCTATTATAAAAACAAAAAGAGAAATGATATACTTAAAAATATAACATTTACTTGATTCATTTTTTTGTTTGCAAACTTTTGTTGTAATAAAGGATACATGCCTGGTAGAAAAGTCTCTTTCTAAGAAGAAACATAATATTCTTGTTAACACTAAGTATAAAGTGATTTATTGAACTTACTTGTTAACTGTGATCTGCTTCTGTTTGGGGAAATAACTAACAGCATTACATTTAGAAAAGGAAACCCTAAAGATTTCCTGTGAATGAAGAAGCTGTAAAAAGTTCATAATAGTTGCAGAGAGCATACTGAAAAATAAAATATTTAATTCCTAAACTCTAAAATATTTATCCACTGTAATAAGAGCAATACAATATTTAGTCTGACTTGGACCGGCTTATGCAAACCTCGTAGGGATGGAATGAAATGTACACTGTTTTTATGTTGCATTATAATGGAAAACATAGAAGCAAGGCAGAAAATGTGTGTTTGCATTAAAGATGACTCTGTACTATAAGCATTAAGTGTTGCAGTAGCAGCAAGTTCTACATGTTATATTAGCGAGGAGAGATGACTTTCCTCACAGCTTCTGTCTGCTGCACACTGCTGTACTCAGCAAATGAGCAATTACCTATCGGTTACTAGAAGGTCTTAGTCTAGGCAGTGTCTACACATTGTGATAGGATAGTTAGTGTATAGAATGGATTTCTCTTCTCTAAGCAAAACATGAATTGTTTTGTTTTTGGGGTCTTTTTTTCCTACTTCTGGATTAGGGTAGTTTTTTAATGTCTCCAGATATGTTTGTTACAAGTTGATACTTTGAGTAACTTGAGGTATCTGAGCTATAAATCAGGTAGTTTGTGATTTGATTGCCCTTTATGAAAAAAAAGAGTGAGGCAGTAGTCTTCTAGACACAGCATCTAGAAAGATGATGCAAACATGGTATTTATTTTTATAGATAATGATGTTGATTATATAAGTTTTATATAGTAGTACTTTATATTCATTTGAATTTTTAATAGTTCTTTTGAGCTTAGCTAACTTAGCTGACCTCAACTTCTATCTTCTGGTAATATGGAAAATTTAACCCAGCAACACATTTTTTCTACATCAGTAAATTTGTTATTTACCATGGCTCTATAGAAATATTTAGTCAAAAGAAACAGTTATGTGCAGACTTCTCGTTTGCCGCTGATTTATACAGAGAGCATAGCAGTTTCTATGAGGTTGCTAATGCTTTAGCAAAACCTAGGAATGGTAGTACCAGATTATGGCTTCTAAACCAACCCAGCTGCCATTTTTATACAATAGTGAATACTTAAATGACATACGCTTGCATCTGGTGACAACTGATGTGATGGTAATACTTTATGAGTCAATATATATTTAATCAGTGGAAACTGTAAAAATTGATGAGAAATATATAACATTGGTATATTATAGTGTATAGCAAATCTCTTAGACAGAAGCACTGTATTATTGTTGATTTGGGGGTTGGGAGGTATAGGTGACCATCACTGATTTTATAAATGTCTTAATGTTACCTATCCTGTTCCAAGGCTAAAAATGAACATTTTAGAAAATCTCACTTTGTTAGTGATAGGATCAGTCATTCTGTTCAAACAAATATTTTCAAGTTAGATTTGAAGCACTATGAATTTTACTTACATGCTAAATTCTGACATGAAGCATGATAGCCCTATTTCAGAGAAAGATGGACACATGATTAATATGAAAATTAGGGAGATGCAAGTACCTGAACTAATAAGGTAGTCCTTATTCAAGCTGGACTACCTTCAGTAATTTCACCATTTTTCATGTGTCAGCTCTGATGTGGGTTACTAGGAATAAGCAGCTTTGTGGAAAGCATTTCTTTCTACTTGGAGAATTTAAGGGCATCCAAGTACATACATATTTGAAGAAAACTGTTCATACAAATGAAGCTAGCCCTTTTGTCTAGTTACTAAATCAAGATAAAATTTTGGTATGAATACGGGACTTGAAAACCTGTCAAGAAAAATTCAT
>CM051823.1:45496987-45509487 GCA_028451465.1 Erethizon dorsatum
AATAATTTGATGCATGATCAAATCTGGGTAGATTGCATTTCCATTTCCTTAAACACTTTTTAAAACATTTTATTAATACGTAATAAGTATACACATTTATGAGGTATGGTGTAATATTTCAATACATGTATATAATATGTACTGATCAAATCAAGATAATTACTGTTTTCCTCTCCTTGTCATAACTTGTGTTTGGAGTTTTCAAGCCCCTCCCTTCTAGTTACTCATAAAATATGTAATAGGTTTTTCTGAACCCTAGTTATTCTACCTTTAGAGCACACACTAGAACACTCAACTTACTGTTTCTGTATTTTCATCTGTGCTAGTCACCTCTTCATCACTGTGACAAAATATCTAACATAAACAGTTTAACAGAACAGTTCTTGGCTCATGATTTCAGGGTTTTTAGTCCATGGTTGGCTGGCACCAGGGCAGAAACATCATGGCAGAAGGGCATGGCGGAGGAAAGCTGCTTACTTCATGACAGCTAGGAAGCAGAGAGGGAGGGAAAGAGCAAACGAGGAAGGGGCTGGGGGCCATGTAGTCCCCAAGGTTATGCCTTCATGAGCCACTCCCTTCAAGGAGGCCTCATTGCCTAAGATTCCATTACTTCCCAAAATGCCATCATATAATTAATTTCATCAGTGGACTAATGGACTGATAAATTTAGAGCCCTCATGATTCAGTCAACTTGCTTGCTTTTGGGTAGAGAGGGCCTTTTTTCTCCCCCCCCCCGCCCCCCGCTTTGAGACAGTATGTTGCTGTGTAGCTCAGGCTGTCTTCTTTCTTTAGCCTCCCAACTGCTGGGATTATAGGCATATGACACCATGCCTGGCTCTTTGGGGAACTTTAGATCCAAATTATAATAGTACCCATAACCATACCAGTTTCCCTCTGCCCCTCTCCCCCCACTCTTCTCATCTTCTAGTAATTGCATTTTATTTTCAGATCAACTTTTTTTTTTATACCCACATATCAGAGACAACATGTTGTATTTGTCTTTCTGTATTTAACTTATTTCTCTTAATATGGTCCCTTTAATTGTCTGTTTTGCTTTAAATAGTAGAATATCACTCTTTTTATGGCTAAATAATATTCTATTGTGTATATATACAGCATTTTCTTTGTCCATTCATATGTTGATGGGAATCTAGGCTGATTCCATATCTTAGGTATTGTGAATAGTGCAGCAGTAAACGTAGGCATACAGATTTCTCTTTGATATGCTGGTAGCATTGGAAATATCTTTAAAAGGGAAATTGTCTAAATGATCAGTTGTTTCATGAAACTCAGTCATCTATAAATATATTGTAAGTGTGGTTATTAATAGCCTGGCATTATAGTAAAATTATAAGTTAAGCATGTTGATTGTTCCTGAGTCTGAATATAACTGATTAAAATTTCTGAAGATCCATTAGGAAAATACCTCAACCTTCATTAGAATTAATGACTGTGTTTGTTTCTTAACTATTTTGTACAGCTTTTCTCTGTTTTCCATATAGTAGTACAGTGTATTATCCCTGACTTCAGGATAGACTACAGTAAATTGTCCTATCATTTAAAGATGAACAATGTAGGGCCGGTGATATAGCTCAGCAGCATAAGTACCTGCCTGGCAAGCACAAGGTCCTGAGTTCGACTCCCGATACCCGCATATTAAAAAAAAAAAAAAAGATGAACAATGTAGTGGAGTGCAGATGAATGTTTTGTAGAGTTTGTTTATATTTTCTAAAGGGGAAATGCTCTTCTACCGAACTTATGAATAATTCCCTCCCCTAGTAGAATTATATTTTTTCCAATGGATTACTAATTTTTGATCTACTTTTTGAATGAACTTAATTCCAGTTTTCAAATAAACTGTTTAGAGCTTTGCCACTATATTAGGCCACCAGTACCCAATGCAGTCAATCATCTTTAAAACTCTGGTTTAGGGCCGGTGAGATGGCTCAGCGGCGTAAGCCCCTGCCTGGCAAGCGCGAGGGCCCGAGTTCGGCTCCCACAGCCCACATACGAAAAAAGGGCCGGTGATATCGCTCAGCGGCACGGGTGCCTGCTGGCGCGCGAGGTCCTGAGGTCGACCCCCGGTACCCACCAAAAAAAAAAAAAAAAAAAAAAAACTCTGGTTTAATAGAAGGAAGAGTGGGAAAGCATGCAGTGGGTGTTTGGATCTGACTAGAGTTTGCATGGTCCCTTCCTAACACTACATACTGCAATACTGATGCCTTTGGACTTCACATTCTTTATTCTGCAGCTTGTCAAGAGCTGTTTGAGTGCTAACTATGCTGGGTACTGTGTTACAGTGGATAGAATGAAGAATAAAACCCATGAAAGTACTCACAGTTTAGCGGAGTGCATGAAGCATATACATAGTAATTATGAGTTTGTCTTTGCCTTTAGAGATGAAAACATGCTGGAGGAGTCAAAGGAGAGATATGTTCTAGTTTGCAGAAGCAGCGGAGGCGTCATGGATTGAGTATGACTGTAGGGGGAGACAATTTAAGATAGAGAAGTATGGGAACAAAGGAAGGAAGATGGAAGTGTTTACTGTCTACCTAGGGAGAGTCCAGACATGCTTGCTAAAAACTTTATACAATCATAGTGGAATTACGGTTGGACAGATTCAGTTGAGGTCATCTGAAGAAAATACTGAATTATAGACCTAGGTACTTGTATTGAATTTAGCAGGCAATGTGAAGCCATTGATGGCTCTGAATAGCAGAGTGATATGATCAGAGCTTTCATTTTTAGGACAGTGTTCTTCACTAAAACAGTTGTAAGGATATTATTGGCCTAGAGGTAACTAGAATTATGTATAAATTCCAGCACTTTTCTGTAACTCCACCACCTCTCTTGAACTCAAGAAAGCATACTGGAATACAGTTGAAGGAGAATAATATTATTATAAAAATCACTGAATTAATTTTCACTTAACTTTCACAACACATAAACTTACTTGGTATTAACTATAAATAATTTGCAGCATAATTTGTAATTACTCATGATACGGAGCTGTGTGTTGTTGACAGCAATTAAAAGCCAAAGTTGAAGATGATTTGCCAACACTGTATAGAATGGTCAGAGAGGTAAATACTGGATATAGTGAGAAAGACCAATTAATAAGCTGTTGCATTATCCTTAGCAAACTTCAGTTCTGAGCTGAGGCTTACAGTGGAAGTGACAGAGGAAATAAAATCTATAGGAGATGGCAATTTACTGGATACTGGCAGTGAGGACATAAAGAGAACCTGGGATAATTCTGAGATTTTAAGCTGGATATATTACACTAAGAAGAATAAGAATTGCTTTGAACAGAGATTGAAGAAGATTGAATTCAGGTGGACTATTAAGTTGAGGTTACAAAGGATATCTTACAAAATAGTTCCATGGAGTTGGAAATGTGGGGCTTTGAGAGATTTGTGGATCACCTCTAAATAGAATGCTCTTTCCAGGACACTTTGAATAGGAGGAGGTAGTCTTCATTCTACATTGAACATTCAGTTGATTTTTTCCAGTGATTAATAATAAGATTCTTAATGATTTAATTTCCATTTTTATGGTATGTTAAATTTTTCTACCCCCTAAGTGGTAGAAAAGTGAATGTAAGGTGTTAATACATGTTCCAGGAATGAATGCATTGTGCGCAAGAAATGAATGAAGGTGTCCTGTCTAGAGCAGGTCATTTTGGAGCGGAATGCTCCCAATTCTTTGAGTCCTCTTGTTTGTTGATTTCATATTTATTAAATTAGAAATATTATTTCCTTACATGTTGGGCTTACATGTCTTTTAGATTTTTAGATAATTTTAAAAATTAAGAAAACTCTTAATTACCAGGCTTTTTAAAGTTCTGTATGTTATTGTTTTCTGTTTTTTGTTTTGTTTTGTTTTTTTTGTGGGTACCGGGGGTTGACCTCAGGACCTCGCACACCAGCAGGCACCCGTGCCACCAGCCCCCTTTTTCGTATGTGGGATCCGGGAGTCAAACTCGGGCCCTCGCGCTTGCCAGGCAGGCGTTTACGCCGCTGAGCCATCTCACTGGCCCTGTTTTCTGTTTCTTGAAAGTTCTGTTGTATCTGGTCCTGTCGTCTGAAGCTTTTTGTCTAGACAGTGTAGGTAAAATTTCAGGGGTAGAAATTTGAACTTATTTTAGATTCTCAGGTCTTGTTGATAAAAATTATATCTATAGTTAGATATGTCCTTCTACCTATTTAAAGACTTGCTTTTTACAACTGGTGGAAACAAAATAATTTATTTTCACTAGTTTGTAAAAGAAGTATAGAACCACATTCATTTCATGATAAATATTAATGATAATGATTATACTGAAAGATTTTGTCATTCAAGAAGTTCAGAATTGAAAGTTAGCCTCTAACTATGCTTTATATACAGCAGTCAGCAGCATTTAATGAACTTTCTATTATCCATGATCATGGGTGCAAGCAAAGGATGATTCCTTGAAATTCCAAAATAATTTACCTTGGCTATTAATGTTGATATCTTACTGAACCTCTTATAAATCCAGCTACCAAAAACTTTTAACTGATTAATGTTTCTCCCCTTATATTTTTCTCAAGATCTTGTGAGGAAAACTTTAATATATAAAAAGCAAACTGGACAGTGAATAAATTGTTAGGGTAGAGGAAGGTGATGGTGAGAGAGTAGTTGGGGGAGGACCCCCAAGTAGTTGGGGGAGTTTGCAGATTGACCCACAGCCTGAAGTGATGAGAGGAATGAAAGATTGATGATATGCTATTGCTTGATCTGGACAAAAAAATAATCTCTCCACCCCTACTGGACATTTTGCCTTTGAAGCATCTAGAATTGAAAAATGGTTTATATATGCTAATTTAGGTACAGTAGTGATTTCACATAATTTATTGTTTCTGTCTAAAGGAAGTTGTTTGAAAAATTTACAGTAAAGTAGAATTTCCTTAGACCTTTAAAATATGTATTAATTTATATAGATTGATACATAAAAATTCTTTAATATTTTTACTTTTTGGTTTGCTGCAGGACATTGGCTTTTGACATTTTTAGTCATTCTAGAATATTTAGTGCATAATCATGTGGATTTGGTTTTCTCCTTTAGAAACACAAAATTTTTTTTTTTTTTGTACCAAGGATTAAACCCACGGCCTTCACACTGAGCTACATCCCCGTCCTTTTTATCTTGAGACACAGAGTCTTGCTAACTTGTCCAGGCTGAATTCAAACTTGCGATCCTCCTGCCTTTTCTCCCAGAGGGCTAGGATTACAGGCGAGTACCACTATGCCTGGCAGAAATATGATCCCTTAATAAGGTACTTTTTGTTTATCTTAAAGGAAGCATTTACTTTGGATGCCAAATTATGTTGTATCCTTGCTCCTTTTAATTAAAGACCTGTTCTTATTTTACTTTTTTTTTTTATCAGGTGATTTGTCTCGGGGACAGAAGTTTTGTCTAAGCCTATCAAGACAAAGTCCTTTTCCTGACAATTTTATAATTATAAAGTGGAATGTGGAAATTACAAAATGGAAAATGAAGTGCCCTTCCACATGCACAGTTAGTTAAATTGAATTGCCACTAAATTCCCTCCTTTGCAGTTGCTTGCTTCTACAGTCTGCTGGTCTTTGTATCGTATCCCTGCTGACTCTTGCCTCTCCCCCTGCAATACATATACTGTTGTCATACTGCAAGGCTGTTCGGATGGTATCCATAATTATTTTGTACCTACTGTGTCAATCTCTGTTGAATCTTGGGCTGTTTATTTCCCATTTAGTTTTAAGCCTTGGGCACCAGTTTTGACCTCAGCATTTAGGTTTCCTTTCAGCTTAATCCATTATTTCTTCAAAGTGCTTCTGAAGTTCAAATTTTCTTTCTCTTCTAGGTCTGGGTGTTCCATACTCCCTTATTTCATGGCTATTATCTTTGGTCCCCATTGTTTCTGCCACTTTATCTCCTGGCTTAGATTGCTTTGTAGTTTTGATGCTTCCTTACATCTTTATATTTTAGCTGCTTTAGGCAATTCGAATAAGCAATGATCATAGTGTCTGATACTTATATAGCCCATATTGTATATCAGGTGCTAAGTTTTTACCTACTTAGATGTTTAATCATCAGAACACCTTTAGGAGGAAAGTAGAAGTATTGTCCCCATTTACAGATGAGGCAACCAAGGGACTGAGAACTGAAATGATTTAACAGTGGTGTAATTCCATAGCTCATGATCCTAACAATTTTGCTAAGCTGCCTCCTTGGGGGTGTGTGGGGGGGTATATTTTATAACACAATTTTGTGTTGTGAAACTCATATGGTTAAATCGTTTTCATGAGTCAGAAAGCTTTCAAATCAATACTGTAGTTGACAAATGTTGTTGCTCATACACAAACTCATCAGATTTCCCAATATACCCAAAAAGAGATCCTAACTTTTTGTAAGTCTCCGACAGACCTTTAAGTGCTTGTGTAATTCATTTACTTATGTCATGTAGTACTATATGTCTTTATAAAAAGGGCTTAACATATAAATGCTTAACCTTTATTTCTTAATGATGAGCTTTTAAATTGTTATTGTGCTGACATAATTAGGTGTAACACCTAAAATGCTTTGTGTATGTAGCTATAAAAAGAAAGTAATGTGAGCTGGGACTGACAGTAAAGCTGTATCTAGGAAAAAATCCTATGGAAGGTTGAAATTGAATGTGGTAACTGCAATTATCTAAAAGGAAGTCTATTACCTTATGATAAAACTGTCAAAATAATGATTGGGTACTCCCACAAATTGTACAGAGAATCAATAAAACCAATATTACGTCATGGTTTGAGAATCTAGGAATCCTACCACTTTCTCCTAATTTCTAAGAGAATGAGATAATTAAAGATTTTGTAATGCTTCATCTTAAAACTCTTCTTTAGAGTAAATATTTTGCTTGAAAAACTTGATGAACAACGTTCTTGGAAGATATGAATAGTATTTATTCATTAGCTAGATATAAATATGCAGATGATATGAGATATTTTCTTTTGCTTTGTGAGAACATAAAATACAATGTTTGGATATAGAGTGTAGATAATTTCTGCTTCTTTTTTTTTTTTTGGTGGGTACCAGGGATCGACCTCGGGACCTTGCGTGCCAGCAGGCGCCTGTGCCGCTGAGCGATATCACCGGCCCTTTTTTCGTATTTGGGTTCCGGGAGTCGAACTCAGGCCCTCGCGCTTGCCAGGCAGGCGCTTACGCCGCTGAGCCATCTCACTGGCCCAATTTCTGCTTCTTTAGGGGCCAGTGTCTTGCTCTTTTGGATCAAGTTGACCTATGATGTCATTGCATATAGGCTACCAAGAGCTGAGACTTGAACTTGGATCACCCAAGCCTACGTTCTTCCCTGTTGACTGTTTGTCACATGCCTGACTACACAAATGAACATTTTGTATTTCAGTGGAGAAATGTATTCTTGCTAAAGCCAATTATTGCAGATAGGTGAATGTTTTGTTTTCTTTTACTAAGCCATCTAACCTCTAATTTCTCATTTTTGTTTTTCAGTCTAGCACATTTTATATAATTAATATAGACCTAACTTTTGGTGAACATAATCCTCCTTGTCTTGGTTCATTGCTTGGTCCCATCCCACATACACAAATATTTGTTGAATTGAAGCAAATATTTTGTTGATACTGTATCTACCATTTACTGTGACTCCAAGATTGAGGTTCTATTAAGGAATTTTGTGGATGACACACTGAACATTGGACTAGAACTTGATACTTTACAAAATAAAGTATGATATACAGTGGTACCATTCACAAACACTTTTGTTTGAAAACAATTTGGTTCGCGAACAGAAGCACTTGGCAAACTTTTGTTTTTGTTTGCAAACTCTGCATTAGGTAGCAAACATGACCACGACCATCTTTCCCACACAAATACAAATGTGACCATCCTTTCCAAAATCATAGAACAAATTAAGTTCATGAACTGAGGTACCACTGTACTTTATTTGACCCATACAAGTCTTTGACATAGTTAACGCAAAAGTTATAATTGCCGGTTCATCAATGATTAACTGAAATTTAGGATAGATGACCAGCCTTGTTATAAGCTGAGAAGGGGTAAGAGCTAGCACTTGAACTTGCACTGAAACCTACATGCTGCCATGCTTATCTTTACTACATACCTGAATGCACAAACAAACAAACAAACAAAAACAATAAGTGAGTGAAGGAACTCAGGTCTTCTGGTTTGTCTTCCACGTGCCATTATTTAATGCATGTGAGTTTAAAACATCATTTAGATATTGCCCAAGTGCTTAGCTTTGTTTAGTATCATGAATGTTCTTCTCCATTTTACTTAAATTTCATCTATTACTATTTGTGTGCATTTTTACTTGTTAAATAGGAATCACAGTTTGACCCTAACTTTCCCTTTGAGTAACATCTTTGGGAGCCATAAATTGCTGTTCTTTAAAATCAAGTAACATCTGCCTTTCAGTATTCTAAACTAATTTTTGTTAAATGCTTAGTATGGTGCTTGGCAAATAATAAATACTTGAATGATAGTGATTTTTGTAGCAATAGGCAGGAGAATCCAACAAGGAATTAATTTGCCCTTCGTTTTCTTACTATTCTTAAAATTTGAATTCTTTGAGGATTTTGGAGATCTTTTTCTGGAACTTCCTGTAATACTTTTGGTGATCCTCCGTATGGGAAGAAATTTAGTTACATCAAAGCCAAATAGGATGGAGGCTGCCCTAACATTTCCTGAACTTTTTTAATTTATTTTTTTTAATAAATATACAAAAAAATGTACAACATCACTAGTCATTCGGGAGATGCGAATTAAAACAACGCTAAGATACCATCTCACCCCAGAAAGAATGGCTATTATTTTTTTTTAATACTTTGTTGTACAGGTTTATTTTTTTTATCTATTTATTTATTTTTTTTAAAGACAACAAGTAAACATTCTCATGTATTAACAAACTCAAGCATTAGAGAATGTACAAATACCTTTTGGAGAAAAATATTGAAGAATGGCTATTATTAAGAAATCAACTAATAACAAATGCTGGAGGGGCTGTGGGGAAAAAGGAACCCTTCTTCACTGTTGGTGGGAGTGTCGACTGGTACAGCCACTATGGAAATCAGTGTGGAGATTCCTCAAAAAACTAGGATTAGAGGTCCCATTTGACCCAGCTATTCCCCTTCTGGGTATCTTCCCAGAAGAGTTAAAAACATCGTACCACAGCGATATATGTGCACCCATGTTTATAGCAGCACAATTTGTAATAGCCAGATCTTGGAAACAACCCAAATGCCCATCAACTGAGGAATGGATAAGAAAGATGTGGTATTTTTATACAATGGAGTACTATTCAGCCATAAAGAAGTATAAACTGGAGACTTTTATAGGTAAATGGATGCAACTCGAGAAAATACTCATAAATGAAATAAAACGGACGCACATGTGTAAGCATCATATTGTCTCTCTAGTATGACAAACTAAAAGAGTAAATAAGATCCAAAATGTACAATAGACATGGTGAATCAAAAAGAAACTTGTCAAAAGGAAAGAGAGACTGGGATGGGGGAATAGGGAAAAGAAAGAAGGGAAAGGAAAAAAAATTGTATATATATATAAGATGGTTAAGATAGATACACTACTAATTTTACTTAGTTCATTGAAGAGTAAGGTTTGTGCCAATAGTGTTTGGACAATTGAATGATAATATCTGGTATCCTGCATAACTAACTTAAAGATAACAATACGCAATGCATTAACCATTGTTACCCTCCTATTGTGTTGTTTTGAAAATTTGTTCTTTTTTGATTTGTTTTGTTTTTTCTTCTCTTTAAAATAAAAAAAAATTTATTTTCTTTTGAAGTAGTAATACAACAGCATACATTTAGGTCTACCTGCATATGTGCTATGGGAGTTTCCTTTTTATCCCTGCTACAGTTAGTTATAATTGTATCTTATAATACAGGATGTGTCTTACAACCAACATTCTTTCAAAAGCATCAGGAGTTGATGAAAGCAACAGGTGGTGATGGAAGGGTTAAATTTGTCATGAGGTGTTTTGTTTTGTTTTGTTTTGTTTTGTTTTGTTTTGTTTTGTTTTGTTTTGTTTTTGGCAAGGCATTGAAGATGAAATCCAGGGCTGTAGCACTGAGCTATATTTCAGGCTGACCTGGAAATTTTGATCCTCCTGCCTCAGTCTTCCAGAGTGCTGGGATTATAGCTTTGTGCCACCATACCTGGCTAATGAGGGGTTTTCTGGGGGCAGCAAGTTTACTAGAAAGCTTTTACATTTTTTAATACAGTGTTTTATTTTTGTGATTACGTTAGATTTACAAAAAAGTTGCAAAGATGGCACAGAGAATTTGTCCTATACCCGTAATTCAGTTTTAATTATCCCTAATACTATCATCCTGTATTATTGCAATACATCCCTCAACACTAAGAAACCCACGATGGTACATTATTATTAACACAAATACAGATGTCATTCAAGTTCCACCCATTTTGCCATAACTGGCCTACTACTTCAGTTCCAGAGTCTAATCTGGAATCCTACGTTGCATTTAGTTGTCATATTTCCTAAGTCTATTCTAGTGTGTGACTATGATGTTTTCAAAGAGCATCAGTCAAGTATTCTGTATGTCTTCAATTTGGGTATGTCTAATATTTTTCTCATGATTACACTGAACTTACAGGACTTGGAAAAGAATAGCACAGAGGTCAGTTTTCTCCATTTTCGTATCATATCAAGGAGTACATGATACCAACATGACTTATCACTATCTATGTTAACCTTAATCTCCTGGCTAGGGTAGTGTTTGTCAGGTTTCTCCCCCGTAAAGTTACTGTTATTCCCTTTCTGTACTCAACCTTTTGGAGTCAAGTTACAAATTTAGCTCACATTCAAAGTGAGGAGGGCAGCTAAACTCTATCCACTGGAGGGAAGACTATCAAGATTTATTATTTGGTTTGCTTCATAAGGGAGTTTTTTTTTTTTTTTTTTTTTTTTGTGGGTACCTGGGGGTCGACCTCAGGACCTCGTGCGCCAGCAGGCGCCCGTGCCACTGAGTAATATCACCGGCCCCTTTTTTTTTTTTTTTTTTTTTTGTGGGTACCGGGGGGTCGACCTCAGGACCTCGCGCGCCAGCAGGCGCCCGTGCCGCTGAGCGATATCACCGGCTCCTTTTTCGTATGTGGGATCCGGGAGTCGAACTCGGGCCCTTGCGCTTGCCGGGCAGGCGCTTAAGCCGCTGAGCCATCTCACCGGCCCCATAAGGGAGTTTTGTCTCCCTAGTTATTTATCATTTATACACATAAACTTGTATATATTTATTTTGCAATTTTGGTTTGGATCCCCCTGGAAGCTTTTACTTAGATTTTGGCATTAAATTTGTACAACCTATTTTAATCCTTTTTTTTTTAAATACTCTGCACCCTCTTTCCTCTATTTCCCATAAACTGATGTCCTTGTCTATCATTTATTTCAGTGATGAAACTATTTAACAATAGTTTGCATTAAAGCGTCTCTATAGGAAGTCTGATAAATTCTCTTAGGTTGCATACTTTTTTTCATAAAGAGGCCTTATAAGTCTCAAATGTAAATTTGCTTAATCTGACCTAAGTTTTGACATTTGTTTTATGTATTAACCAATACTTTAATTTTGGGTTTTATTTTTGCTTATCATCTAGTTTTAATTATTTGGGTAGTACTTTTTGAAGTTGAAAAATCAAAATACAAGTGAATTCTTCTTTAAACTAGACCTGACATTTTCCATCTTGCAGTTACCATTCCTTCATAAATTATCAAAAATGCTAGAAAATCAGTGAATACCTTTGTATGTAAAGCATTGGGTGGGCACAGTGCCTTACATACTGTTTATTAAACTAATTTTTGAATTATTGTTTCAGATTTTAGTTTTCTGCATTTACAATGTAACTGTTCCTGTTGAGTTTTCACACTTTTGATCAACATTCAGTAAAGAATAAGGTAGTATGGCTTAATATTCTTTTAAGTAATATTTTGCATATTTAGTTGCTTTAGTGTAGGCATCCATTACTTTTATTTATATGAAGAAAAAATACTAAATGAGAAAGAAAAGAGGTAGTGTTTAACATTTTGCCATTGACAAAATTGAGGATATAATTTGAGACAGAAATTATTCTTATCACTTACTCATACCTAACAGCATTTTCCCTGTGTTTTTGCTTGTCTGTGTTCATAGCTGAAACAAGTAAAAATGAAAGATCCCTGAATAATTTGTGAAATGTGAAAATGGGACATTAATAAATGGCTTTATTTTGACATATGAAGCAAGAGATTGTCTTCCCACTCCAGTGCAGCCATCCAGAAATGAGAGGTGTCTATCCCTGAGGGCACGGGATAGACACAAAACCATTTGACGGTTCCATGTTCTTTAAGTCACAGCACTACCGTCAGCAATGTTCTTGTTTGGGGCCGCTGACCAGACTTTTTTCTTGGAAGTGGAAATCTGTATCTTTAGAAGAACTA